>JANHGB010002340.1:0-53110 GCA_026283785.1 Coracopsis vasa | reverse complement strand
GACAACAAGCTGAGATAGAGAGATCCACACTATATATGTCTAAAGTTAGGTAAGATGAATCCCATCCAATAAGTCTCTGCGCCTCTACCTGCAGGCAAGGAAGGGAATGTGAATAGTGATGGATGAGAGAAGCACTGAATTTCCTACAAACAGTCATCCACTCTTCCTCTGAACTGGCTTTGGCTGCATTCTCATGTATTTGTGCTTTTCATTAACACTCTATGACGGTACAAATGCTAGTGGAAGGCAAGTTTCATGCTTGTACACACACAAAACTTGTGGGAAGAAGATTGTCAATTTTTTCTCACAGGCTTTTTGCACCAAAACTGATGGCCATATTTACATTCAGCCAGGCTATCTACACGAACTGCTCTGAACTTCTGACCTCTTTAGGCACAATGAAAGATAACAAAGATGAAGGCTGTATATTTTCTTTGACAGAATTATGAAGGCCGGGACATAAGTCATTTAAGCAGAAAGGATTGAAAGGGCCATGGGGTGCATTGGCTGCCGCAGTGAGAAGAGCACACAAACTCGTTCTGTCAGAGAGCTGGTGGATGCTGATGATGGAAACATAGGTATAATCTGCATAAGAACAGGAGCAAGATATTTTCTTGCTGGTGTGTGAGCCAGGGCCAAGTCACCCTCCTAATTCTTCCTGTCGTTTCTGAAAGATTCATTTCCTGATGCCTCTGCTGGAGAAATGGGCTCCGTATCCCAGGTCTCACCTTGTCCATGAATGTATCAGGAGCTGTCCCAGGGGTCAAATTCTTCTCCTGCTCACAACCCAGGCAAGCCCATCATCTTTAAAGGTCTCACAGAAGCACTAATATGAAGAAAAATATGGCCACCATCATGTTATTCTGCTTGTATTTTTGTGGGTGTCCAAAGTGTTCTTTTCAATGTATTTTAGGTATGCTTTCTGCAAAGCAGAAAAATGTCTAGCTATTTCTCAGCTGCTAGTAACATTTCAAACCCTACCATTAACTATCTGTACACAATAGATTTTCTTTAAATAACTCTTAGCAAATGCTTGACATCTGTTTTCTCTAATTAATTCTAGCAGTCATCATACTTCACTGCATATGTTGAAAGCTCTCAAGGATGATAAGAGCTACCTACAGCATTTCAGTCCTGGGAGTTTGTATTGTAAACACTACTCCATAAAAGCTTCAGGATAGTTCATTCTGAAAAGTCAGTGAGAGAAACACGATGAAACACCTGCTGAATGTGAAAATAATGACCAAAGGAATTAGGGAGAATTATTTCAAAATGCTGTCTTTGGATTTTATTGTAGTTATATTCGGGATTAAATTGAGGCAATAATTAGAAATAAAGAGCCTGGCCTAGCAGTACTTCCTGTGAAACTATGAAACAAAAGTCTTTTGCCCTACTGCAAATTCAAAGCAAAAGGTAGTCACAGATGCAAGAGCACAAGGAAATGAGAAGGCAATACTATCATAAGTACGTATATGATGCCCCACCTCACAAACTGCACTACAGCCATCATACTCTAAGAGGAGAAACCTCTCCTGAAATGCAAGCGTCAAAAGGCGCGCCTGTGTCAGTGCTGGTCAGACCCATCCATGCTTCCATTTCTGCA
Organism: Coracopsis vasa; assembly: GCA_026283785.1. Lineage (NCBI taxonomy): Eukaryota > Metazoa > Chordata > Aves > Psittaciformes > Psittacidae > Coracopsis > Coracopsis vasa. The sequence continues at coordinate 51,507 of JANHGB010002340.1, read as the reverse complement.
CACTGGATTTGGTTGTTGTCACCTTATTTCCACCCCCATACCTGCCTGCCATTTGCCATTGTGCTCTTGCAGCCCGGAGGTTCCCAGTGACCTGGGACTGCCAGCACACTTCTGGTCCTGCCAGAGGCAACAATAATCACTCTAACTGCAAAAAACAACATAAAATCAGCATTCCTAAAAATCTGATGCTGTTCTCTGAAGAAGAGTGTAGCCTTCAACATCACCTTTTCCTGGCCTGTAATCAACCCTTGTGTGTTTTGTAAACAGAACAACAAAGACCACTCAGATAACATGTTAATGAGTAAAAGAGTTAGCTGAGATCCTTCGGGAAAAAATGTCCAATGCTGCATAAACCTTACTAATTGCAAGTAATTGGAAAATCTCCCTATGCATCATGCCTTGAACCTCACCAGTCACCGGGCAGCCCCCCATATGCCCTGTCCCATTGGTCCCGTCATCCCCAGCAGCAGGGCTGGCAGGGAGGGGATGCATCCTCTGGGGTGTGCAGGAAGGGAGCAGGGAGAGGAACGGAGAGGAAGGTCCCAGTTCCTCACTTTGTGCCTGTGTGCTGCCTCACTGCCCAGCCGGGACTCTGGGGTGGCAGTTAGTGCCCTGCACAACACTGCAGCTGCTGAGCAAAACCACTGCCCAAACCGTCCTCTGTCAGTCTTTAAGAACCTCATGTTAGCGAGTCCTAACTCACCTCTACTAACTCTACAGTGCTCTGCAAGTGGTGTACCGCAGGCTTTTTGCTTTGCTTTGGGGTTTCTGGTGTTCTGTGGTTTGTATGCTAGGTACACTGAATTCAGAGCTGAAAAGCAGCATGAGGAAAAGGCACAAGTTGTTAATATTTGTTGGTTTTTCCCTTTGCAAAATACTTATAGTGCCCATTTCCATGTAAATACCTTCCAAAGTCTCTTCTCAATGTTAAGTGTCCAATAATGGCAACAAACCCCAGCAAAGATAACATGTTACAAGGATACACAGTAAATCAGACAATTTAATGAATTCATAACCTTTCATTTTATTTCCTTCCTGTGAGATAATTTTAGCCGGTGTCAATGGGATTTGTAGGAAAGGGGAATGAATAGTGATCTTACCTCAACCAATAAAACAAAATCCTAATTTTCTGTCTTTTATCTTTTCCCATTCTTTTGTGCGCCTCTTTGGCCTTGTCAAAACATATCGTTCAGTTAGAGACTAAAAATATTTTCCCATCGATTGGGGTTATTGATTTTTTTTAATCTGTACTTTGGCTTAGAGAGCTGGGGTGAAGGGTGAAAGTTCACCGGCTTAGTCCGCTGTTTTATCTGGACAGCAGAAGAATGTATTGGCAGCAGATTTGATTTACCTTGTTGGTCAGCTGTAGTCACTCCAAGCACTGCAGACAAGCAGCAAGCATATTTTGCTGTCTATTTTATTGTACACTGAAGTTCTTGAAGGTCCAACCTCTCTATTGATTTATCTCTCAATTTCCAGTGGCCCGTGTTCCCATTGTTATTAACATAAATGTATCAGAAATCAGATTCCCTCTCAAAGATATATTGATCATTTATGAGCTTTGAAAAAAGTCTGACATGTGATGCTATACATTTCAATCATTCACTAAGTCCACAAGACTCATATATACTGATTAATAAACAAATATGGAGAAAAGTAGAATAGAATGGTATATCTCATGGTGCAGTTATAGAATAGGACATGGATATATCTGGTGCTAATACTGATTTTTTTTCATACTGAAAAAAGGTTGTTATGAGCAAATGTTTGTCTAAATCTTCAAGAGTCATGGTGGAACTGCTGCTAAGTTATTTTGGAACAATTTTAAAATAAACTATTATGAAAAGATAATTATGAAATAATTATTTTATTATGAAATATAAACTGTACCATACAGTACAAAATATTTCTTTTTCTGTTCTGTCTGTAGGATGCATTGAACATGCTAAGCCCTTTTCTGACAAGACTTGCTTACTTGAAGCTTTTTGTATAATATTTGTTACATAGGTAGCGGGTATATAAATACATACAGGGGTATATTCTTGTCCTAGGAAATGATTTTTTGAAAGATGTCATTAGCAAAGCCTTGTACCTACCCAGTATTCTAAGCCACAGTGAGTCCTGCTAGCTCAGGGACTTCCGGGCTTCATGGGGAAGCCCTGCTAGCAGAAACAGTGAGAGAACAAGGAGGTGGGAAGGAAAAATGTCTTTGAATTCTTCTCCTCTGAAGAAAAAACTTTTCCTCTGCTGGTGGAAAATATGGCTGGCTAAAATTACTAAACTATGCCTTTCAGACAAGTCCGGCATGCTAAAACTGCAAACACTAAGCAAGGACATTTAGCAGCCTTCCTAAACACCCTCTGATGAGTGCGTGCTGCAAATCAGTGCATAAATTCAAGGGTAACTTAGCTGATTTCTAGATTTCTTAGACAAATTCAAATTCATTAGCTATATAAACATAGGGTAACTCTAAATAAGGTCTATGTTACTGCAGTGCCAACCGCTTCTTGGCCTCCCTGGGTTTTGGAGCATCTATCAAACACTTATTCTTCAGGAATCCTTCAGCCACCAGTCCTTTGATCCAGCATTGACTTGTCCACAACTACTTGAAGTACTTTACTTTACAGCTCAGAGTGCCCTTTCTCTGGCCATCCACTCTGCCCCTCCACCTTCTCTCATACAACCTGTGGCTATCATTGTTCAGCAGATGTGGACAGCCTTTTCTGTGGATACCTACTTAATCAGGGTCCTTCATTCTCCATTTGAAATGAATCTCAGTCACAGGCATGAAGTCACAACTCCTAATACTTTAAAGGCGAAATGGTCGTTTGCTATCTCTTCATTAGCAGCCTCCCTCTTTCAGCTAGCCACATGCTTTTGGCCTCCCTGCCTGCCAGGTGAGGGACAGGGAAGCTTTCCTTTGCTGTAGGCAGCATGAGTGTGCAGGCTTAGGGCTAATTCACGTGGAAGTTTATTTTGCTACGGCCCTCTTTTGGGGGGAGGGAAAAGTGAGGAGGGTTGTTTTCCTCTACCCAGCCATTACCTTCTCAGAGGCAGTGAAGCAAAAGGACCTTTCCAGTAAGGATCTGAATGAAGAGAGCACTGTGACCTTGCGGATGACAAGTAAATGCTCATGCAGTGAGCAATGTCAGTTCCCCATCCTCTTTGTGGCTGGAAACATCCTGGAGGGCTCTCTTAGACAAAATGCATTTCCCATCTCAAACCAGCTTCCTGCATTCTGGATAGTTTCTAGCTCTGGCAGCAAATGCTCCCAATCTGTGGTGTCAGTTTTATTTTAGGTTTTACTTTTGCCAATAGTGCTGTGTTCTTGAATTTGACTTTGCTCCACACTCCAAAAAAACATGCACACTGCCTTTTCCCACTCACTGTCTCACCTTGGGCTCACAAAAACAGGAGGATGCCTAAATATTGTCCTGTCCCGTCCCATTCCCTACAGGCTTCTCTACATGACACAATACACCACAGTTGGAACCACAGACCAGGCTTCCTTCACTGCCACTTGCTATCATGACTTGCTGTGCTTGCTCACTTTCACAGGGGTTGTTTTCTGCTGCATTTATTTCTTCTTATTTTTCTTCTTTCTATGTTTTTTTCCTTCTTGCATGCAAAGTGAACAGCTGGAAAAGGCTTTTTTCTATGAGTAGGGGAATCATATCAATATTGCATAATCTATCTCCATTTTCAGTAAGTCTTCATTAGATAGCCATACAGGGATCCCCAGGTGACACATAATAAAGCCCCTCTCCATGACAGAAACATACCCATTAACAAATTTTACATTTTCCTGTCTTCCGCTGTTCACCACAGAAGCAATTTCAGTAAGTAAGAGCCTGATTAAGTCTTTGCAGGACTGGAGCACATGCTGTCAAAGGAAGTACCGTCAAGACTAAAGGAATGAGTTACGAGGCATTTTCTGGCTCTGAAAATTCATTTCTAAAATTCAAGTAACTGGACACAACAGACTGTTGTTCTGTTTTGCAGTTGTGACCATGGTCCTCCTAGGTGCCCCTAAATCTGAATCTCTTTGTTACCTGGAGTAGATAAGATACAGCAATGATTGTTCAAACATACTGTATCAGAGACCTTTGCACAGGGTACTGCTACTGCAAAAACAATCAGTACCTGCAAAAGCTATTTGCTTTGCCTAGGAAACAGCAGGAGCTGGACATGACGACTCACACCATGCCAGACAATGTGACTGCCTGGTATCTCAGAAGATAGTGTATTCCATTATTGTACTATATGATCCTAAATACTGTCATAAACTGCTAATACACTAATGTGTTCATAGTCTATTGATTGATACTGGGAATACTGTTCTGGGTTAGTCTAGCTCATTTGTAATACTGCATATAAGCAGAATTTCTCAGAGCATACGGCATGGAGGAAAAGGGATTCCACACATACTTTATCTATCATTGCAGCATTAATATTACAGTTTCTTTTATAGTGTAATAAAAATAATTTTATTTATAAATCTCCTCACTCTCTTCAAGCATTTGGGACACCACACAAAATTCCAGAAATAATTCAAAATGCATTAAAAATTGTATTAAAGGGCCACAGCCTGAAAGTTTTAATAAAAACCTGATCAAGGGAGAGGGCGAGAGATGTTATTCATATGGGCTCAATAACTATCAAACCGAAAACACAGTTAAAATATTTTGAATATTTTTAAGACAAGGAGACAGAGACTGAGGGAGACCTGCAAAGGAGGAGGCTCATTGGGCCCCCCTAGTGAAATGGCTTTGGCTGCAAGTGGAGCAGCAGGGAGAGGTGCAGGCCACATCTGGATGGGATCAAGGGGTCCTTGTGCCATGTTAGGATTCAACATGCATTATGTGGTGCTATTAGGGGCCCTAATTCTCCTCTTCCCACCCAGGCTGGGGTAGGTGCATGTGTGCTGCTTCCACACTGCTGGGGCTCACTGGAGCCCAGTGCCACTGACTTTTGCCCTGGTCAGTGTCCCATTGGCCATCAAGGACAGCCTAGCATGCAAGGCAGGACATAAGTAGGAGTGCCCTATCCAGGGGGCTGTTGCCTATCTATTCAGTTTACTGCTGAGCAAGACTTTAGATTCAGGCAGGGTTTATACTGCTCCAGGACTGAGAAATGCAAGGATTAGACTGTTTTTACCATTAGTGGGTCAGACTTTCAGATTAGACTGGGCACCCCCAGCAAGCTGGGCACAGTGCAGTGGGGAGCCTGTAAGCAAACCATTTGTTGTGCACTGCACAACCTGCAGGTAGCAGAGAAACCTGCCTGAAAGGTGCTCTAAATGGATACCACAGTGGCTGAGCTGAGTGAGAGCATGCACTGCTGCTGTGCAGCCCAACAACCTGATCAGAACGTAACCTGCAGGGACGATGCACAAGGCATAGCTTTTGAAAACCTACACCTTCCTAAGCACAGTTTCTCCACTGAGATATACATAAAGTAAACGCTGTTTCTTTGGAGACATTAGGTTTGACTTGATGATCTTAAAAGTCTTTTCCAACCTAAACGATTCTATGATTCTGTCACTGGAAGGCAAAATCTGTTGTTTTCTTTTAATTGCTTGAAGTTGCTTGCAGAGTTACCAACACTAACTGCATTTTGATTTACAGACAGCCCTCAGTCTGGTCCTGATTCTCAGAGCCTGTGAATGTGTCAGCCACATGTCTATCGCACATTCTTATACAATGGTTTTGTGAAGAGAGCATTCTCGTCACACAGTAAACCATGAGCAAGTAAATGGGAGCAGTGTTCACGGCACATGGCATCAGCACTCACTCTCAGATTCTATTGATACATACTCTACATTTGGAGATTGAGGATATATTTTATACCCTACTAAAATATATTATAGAAGGGGTAACTGGTTACACAAGAACTGCAAATGTCTTTCAGACTGTGTTTGATAAGTGTAATTAGATATTTACCTTGTATTTTAGCATCTAGGATAGTCTACAGTCAGTAGCATAAGAACATTGTTAAAGAGAAAAGGTTTTTTCTGGGAGGATGGGCATGTGCAGCAGGGGTTTGCAGTGTTGCATGCTGTCAGTCAAAATTTGCTAGCAATGTCACTGAAGGTCAGAGTCCCAATATCTCTGCAATCAAAGCTGACAATGACACATTCAGTAGATAGATGTGAGGAAGGTACTTTTCCACTTGCTGTTCAGAAGTAATAAGTGAAAAATTAAAACTTTTCTTTTACATATACTGCACATAGAGCAATGTAGGTTTGGATTTTCTTCACTGAAAAGAGATAGGAATAATAAAATGGAAAATGAAGAACTAGGACCTGCCATTTTAACTAATAGTGCATACTGGTTCCCAGGTTTAACCCCAGTTATTGTAATGACAATACCCAGGATCCCGCACTTGGGCTCAAATCCTGCTGGTCAGAAATATAGTGTTCATTTTTCATCAAGGCAAAATAGGAATCTTGTTGAATATGTAGCTGTAAGTACAGGTATCTCACAACTGATTTTATAAAAGTGAATTCCTGATAGAGGACAGAAGCATTCACAAGGGAAGGAAGAACACAGAAAATATCTCGCAATGGTGAGTTTCACACATTCACCCTGGCAATTTGGCACCCAAATAGAAATCTAGAAGAGCTAAAATGGCAGTATAAATCACCTGGCAATTTATTATGGAGTGATTATATATATTTCAGAAGATGTCACACAATATAACTGCATTAATTAAAATGGAATTAATATAGGGAATCTTGCCATATCTTGCAATATATCAAAGGATAATTTGGAATATGACTTGTGTCCCCACTGTAGGGCTCCAAGGGTACTCCCTACTTCAGAAACAGTTGCTGGCTTAAGCCCTTGTTGGTTTCATTATCAGCTGCAGTGAATTTTGAAAGAACCATTATGTTTTTTGAAAAGACAAGTAACCAATAAACACTGTGGGCACTACCCTACAAAGTCTTTTGATGTATTTTTCTGTTCACAAGGCTACTACTACAATGTGGATTTCAGTTTTCCAGCCAATGACAAATATTCAGAAGAAGTATTATTAATGGGACATGGATGCTGTATGCAACCTCTTTTCTTTCAAGTAAAAATTGTCCTCTTCCCACCAATAGAGCAGGTAGAGGTTACAAATACCTTTTAAATTCCAATACTATTAACATTCAGAAGGAAGGAATGCCCTGATAAAATAAGGAGCTAGGCTGAAAGAATGTGAAGTTCTTAAAATGAGTTCCTATGGGGAACCTTTTAATGTGCTCTCTTGTTTCTAGAACCCTTAGGACTGAACTCCTTCAGTTCTCCACATTCAGTAAAAGTGAAGGGATGGAGAAAAGGAGAAAAAATGATGCATCAAATATTAAAACACTAAAATGCTAAAAAAGAGTTGCACCAATTACGCTATATGGATGAAACTGCAGCAGCACTGCTTGATCTGAGACAACAGAAAGGAACACAGGAATAGTAACTTCTCATCATCAACAAAGAAGTTCATTAGAACAAGAGAAACAGTGTGATTCCCTTAGCTGCTTTATCTCTCTCTGTAATTCACTACAAAATTCTGCTAGATCTCGTCTTTGATGGTAAAAAGTTAAGCACTCTGTGCTGCTAAGTATTCAGGATCAACTTTTGAAATCACAGCAGTGTGAGCACTCTTATTTCCAGTGGTGTCTGCTTTTATAAATACCATTTTCCTTGTTACCCTTAAACATGTTTCCAGGCTGGAAGAGACAAATTCTGTTCTTAGATGAAAACAGCAGTTTCTGCTTAGGAAAATGGGAGCTACATTCACATGCATCTGATGGCTTGGTTTGGCTCTTAGCCCAGGAGTGAATTTTTTCTTAGATGATTTTAGAAATCAGTTCCACTGCTTAAATCTGGTTTTCTCTACAGCAAAGATAACAACCCCCCCTAAACCAAGAAACCTAATTAAGATGCTGTGTAACTGCTATAATAATCAGCAGAGCTTCTGTTTATTTCTAAAATGAATGTTTCCTTTGCTATACAGGATTTGCAGTGAGGTAGTGAGTAAAGAGCAGTCTCCTGTTGTGCCTGGCACTGTAAAATCGCATGCTGTAGAAGAGGAAACTTCTCCCAAAGAATTTAAGGCTGCAGCAGGTGACTTGTCCACTTTTTGCAATGTGACCCATGCAATTAAGGCCTGGCCTATGCTCAAAAGTATGGAGAGTGTTGTTTGATACTGGTTTAATTAAATTGGAGCAACTTTTACATGGGAGTATTCATACATTGGTTTAATTTGTGTTGATGAATTTACAGGCATGAACTAAATTTGCATAATCGGTCTTAGGCCGACATAAAAGAGTACAAGCACAGAAATTGCACCAGTTAGCTAAATGGATATAAATTAACCCTGAAGCCCTCTCTGAGCAGAAGGAAAGCTCAGAAATACTATATATCTACAGAGAAAAGCATCTAAACAGAGCAGTTCTATTTATTATTTAAAGATTAATAATATAAGATTAAAAAGATGCAAATCCAATCCAAAAAGTTTTCCAAAGCTACTCTGTGTTGAAAATTACCTATTTAAAAAGTCACACTTTCAAATATAGAGTTTGGAGATGCACGTCAGCTCACACTAACCCCATGGCAGGAGTTCCTGGGGAGCTGGTACAGCCTATGCTCCTCCATGTGTTCTCACTCCCTGCAGCACCTCCTGTTCATCCTGGCATAGAGCTGGACCTATGCCACACCACCTCAGTAACCCCCCAGAAAAGAGGGGTGCAAAGAGCAAGACTGTTCTCTGTCCTAGTCACAGACACTAAATAATTCATCTCAGATGTAACAGGGCAATGGAGTTCTGATCAGGTGCATGCACAAGTGTTTGAACTTTATGTTTAGTAGAGACCCATCTGTGCCACATAGCTTTTACAGTAATTAAAGATCAGAATCCAATCATACTAATTTCACCAGCAAGACCAAAGGGACAGTATAAAGTAACAGCAGGACAAGAATTGAGAGCACGACTATTACAGTATTTAGATTGTAGGGAAAGATGTAAATTACAAATAATGAAGGAGAAGTATTGCAGAGATCTATAATCTCTCTATGAAGATCAACAACAGGCTTTTGAAATGCCAAAAAATTACACCCATGACAAGGTAATGTCACAGTGGGAGAGGAAAAATAGTGACAAATAGTTTGTCAGAAAGGTAAGAAGCATTTGATGATCTCTCCAGCTGGGGCATTGGATAGTCTTTTTATTATTGTGGTTTGCAAGGCTCTGGATGGAGCTGGGCAATTGCTACATAAAAGTACTTTGACAACAGTTGTTCAAATTAAAAACGAAGTTCATTTTGGCTGCACCATGCATCTTATGTTGTGCAGTCATCTGCTGAACTGCTTGAGTGACATTTTCTTTCTGTGTTAATGGAAAATAAAAATTTCTTATAATCATGTGAATGCACTTGGTTGGAACTTCACGATAAAAGTATTTGTACACCCATCTTGAACGTCCCCCCTGCTCCCTTCTGCTAGATATTTTCAGATATCTGATCAGAGATCAAGAAGGATATTTTATGGCAGAGCTGTTAACAACTTAGCAAACAATGAATACTCAGTGTTTAGTCAAAGTGAAAAGATCAACTTGAAGACTAAAATAACTGGCACACTTGTCAAGACAGGACTGTTTGTAGACAGTTGACAAACAGAAAAAGAACAAATAACTGTACCCCATCATTTGCTACAAAGCTTGTGCCCTCTAATTTCTAAAGCCAAATAACCCCCACCACTTCCATATCAATATGTCTGATGAACAGCTTCAGAGCTGAGGTAACGTGATTTGTTATCTGTCAAATACTGCATATTTCTGTGAAGATTATGGATTTATTTATTCATTTATAATTGACGTACTTGAAATGTGTTGGATTGTGAATGGTTTTGAGCAGTATCTTTTATTCACAAAAGAAACCCAATTATCTCAAACATGTCACTGTGGGGTCTTCACACAGATTTTATAGTGCCTTGGTTTTCAGAAGGTGCAAAACTCCTGCTGAGGGCAACAACTTCGTCTCACCTGGTGCATCAGCACCCACCACTAGTCAAATGTCAACACTACCATCAACTAATCCAAATAACACAGTAATTAGTGTGCACGAGAAACTGAATCCAGACACCATTTATTTCACATAAGCCAACAAACTGTCATGGGACCAATCAACTTCTATACTTTGCTAATCTAGACTAGTGTCATCCCATAAACCTCCACATCTTAAAGACAATCAAGAAACCTTATGGTCCTCTTCAGTGATACTTTAAATAGCCAGATGCTAACACTGGACAAATACCAGCTTCTTATGGGTAACTTGTCCTTTTTCAACAATACTGCACAAGAAACACGTTCATACGTAAGATTCACAGCTGGTTGACATTTCTTCATCTCTGTAGACTACAAAAAAGTGTAAGTTGTTTCACCATAAGGGAAAGGCAGTACCCTTTTTCCAGCTACCTGCTTTACATTTAACTTTTCATGCCTATTTACTTTTCCTTCTTACTTTACACTTTTCCCTTTCTGCTAGTACCTACTCTTGTGTGAGAGAGACTATCACTTCCCTCTCATGTGACAGAACATATGATGACATCAACATCTTGCTCTATCACAATCCTTTACTCCAAGTGTTGGCTGGATCTCTCATCTCTGTTAGGTTTTCCCTTTCCTTCAGCTGCTCATCTGCCACAATACCTTAGAAAACATTGTTAGCCAGGCAGTCAGACTGAAGATATCGTTTTACAATTGAACTTGCTTTTGCTGAATATTCTGAGCACTTTCTTTCATCTGAGAGAGTTCATGATCTCTGTTCCCTAACTGTTGACATTTACCTGCCCTTTCTTCCATTCCCAGCTCTCTGTCATTCATGATTCTGATTCCAGAATGACCTATTACCATTTGTCTTTTATTTGTGCACACTTTAGGAATAACATCTTATATGTTGATATCTGGATTCCTCTACCTTTTGCATTCCTCTAAGCCCTTATTCGGCATTGCCAGTTCTTTATGTGGAGCAGCAACTCAACAGCACAGCTACCTCTGCCTCCCCACACAGCTCCCTCAATAACCAAGGGCATGCACTCTGCTTGTCCCTGGGCCTGTCAAAGGAGAGCATCGATCAGATGCTGATTTTGCAGTGGGCTGAGGTCAGGCTCACATTTCTGCCTGTGGGCTTGGGGGAAAGCTTGGCCTCATGGAGCTGTATGCAGGAGCATTCAGCAATGCTAAAAGCAGGGACTATCATTCTTGCTATAGATGGTGTCATACAGTAATAAGCCTTGCTGGTCCTCTCAGAAAAGGGACCTGGGAAAACCTGCCCCCTTCTTCAGGCAGTCCTGTCTGCACTGAAATATCTAAGGTTGTTTTAAAGAGAGCTACTGAACATGGGAAATGCCACCCAGAGCTGCAGACTGTGGAGTCACTGGTGAAAGAAGGAAACGTCCTTTTATTTAAGCACAAATTTTAATCCATGGCTGGGGCAAATGGAGGGTGAAAATGCATTAGGTAAGGTTACAAGTTTGCTTGACTCAGCTAATCAATAACTAAGTAAAGAAGATTCTCTAACCATGGAGAAAACATATTTATTCACTTGCAAAGGAACTAGGAGGTGCTTCCAATGATGCTTTGTATACAAATGTCTTTGGACCTTGTTCAAATAATGTTCTTTGCATTAAACTGCACACTGTTAACCTCAGTATGGTAACTGATGACAGCCTTCTCTGTGCTTAGTTAAAACAAAACAGATATGTCTAAGAGTAAATGAGCTAAACTGCATAGAGCACACTTCTGCAACTGTTCACAGGTAGTTTTTTCTGCACAGCTCATTAGCTATTTAGCACTGCGAAATGCAGTTATTCTCTGTTCTCACTACAGTTTTAATTGAGAGCTTATGACACAGCATTGTTCAGGGAAAGACTGCAACAGCCTTTTCCTCATGGCTGCAGGACACGGGGTCTATTTTTTGCCCTTAAAAATAATCTAATTCTTTGTACTTTTCTTTTTTGTACTTTTGATACATGACTCTTCAAGGGCTTGATATCTCAATGTCCCTTTTACAGAGCAGGAGAATCAGTCAAAGACTAAGTAATCTGCGTCAGAACACAGAGGAAGACTGTGGCAGCATCACGCTGAGACCTGAGGTCTCCAAAATCCTATTACTACGCTCTAACCCCAAGACCATCCTGCTTTTCTTAAAAGCTTTGCTATTACATTCAAGCATACAGAGACTCAGATGGAAACAAAAGCAGAAAGCATAAACAAACTCATCATGCTGATGACTGCAGATACTTTGAAATAACAGAAGAGCAAACATAAAAAGTTAGATCAGTTTGAACTAAATTTGGATAGGACATTCTAATATAATGCATTTATATCTATTTACAAGTACTAATCCATTAGTCAGTGGATTAAAATATTCCAGAAAACATAGATAAGTGCTCTTTAATACCCAGTGGTTCATGATTCTTTTTCGTGAACACTGATGATTTTGAATGCGTTCCATGTCTATGATCTTATATGTAAAATTTGCTGGATTATAAGAATAACTTTTCCCCTAAGAGATATTCCCTCTTTCCCTGTGACAAGTTTGTTCATCCCCAAAGACCTGATAAAAGAGCAAAAGCAAAGGTCACTGACATCAGAAGTTACAGAGTGATGTGGTGGAAATGGGTCTGGAAACACATGGAGTTACTCTCTACCTTGTCGTCAATGTCATGGATAGACACTGCAAAAACTAACCACACTGCTCAGAAGGACTCCAGCAAGACACAAGCAGAGCTCCTGCATACTGGGGAACTCTCCTGTTCATTAGATAGATAGATAGATAGATAGATAAAAACCAAAATGTGAGCTGTTTTGCTGTGTTGCAGACACATTATTTTAATTCCATGCCTTCTTGATTTATGCTCTCAGGCCTTTTATTCTGTTGGTCTGTATCACTGGAGTCAGTCCACTGGAGTGGCTTTATGTCAACTGAAATCCCCACTATCAGTGGAGGCAGGAGGATGTAAAGGACTTCCCCATGTTGGTGACAGAGTGAAGTTAGGTAAAAACCAACTGTAGATAAAAAGGTATAATGACGAGATAAAAGAAGGCCTTTCGGGTAGCTCACAACACCTTTGTTTGAGTACGTCTGGAAAACTTCCTCCTACTTCCAAATGTTCAGAATAGTGGATGAAGTCCAACATCCAACTAAGGCATTTCACAGTGTAATGAAGTAATGACCTCAGAATACAGTTCATTAAGAGATTGTTTTATATACACCTGCTATGCTACATTATTCATCATGCGCGGAAGGCTCTGCATGACTTGCTCCCTTTCATCATAGTTCAGCCTCTGTTGCAGGTGACTGTCACGAAAGAAAGAAAAAAAGATTTTCAGAACAGCTCAACCAGTCACCAGGTACTTGGTCTGGAACTGCACTCACAGGAGCTGGGTTTGTTCCAAGGGCTTTGAGCCGAGAACTACAGTCCTGTTGTTCTGCACACTAACAGTAGAAAGCACAGTTCATGCCTTAAATGTTTCCTATTTGAGGCTGTTCTTTCACTTAAGGAAGCAAGGGAAATTAAAGTTTGAGCTTCTTCAGATCATAATATGAATGGTAGTTTATTTCAGGGAATTATCTTTTTGTGTGACTAATATTTGTTCGGTTGGCTGTTCTCTGGAATTGCAAGCAGGGCATTTTGAGATGTCATTGTACTGCTAAGTGCAATAGAAGCTGCAGAGTGAGTAGCTAAATACCCTCAGGAAAGCAAACACACAGCTAATGACAAACAACTACTGCTCTACTTTGAGGATTTACTGTGACAAACAGTTAAAACCAGAAGCAGAGTTTGTGACAGTTAGGAGCCTGATTAACTTCAAATTCAACTTATTCTGCCACATTTACCTAAAAAAACATTTCTGAGTCATGAAAGGTACCTCATCAAGTTAACTGGGAACATGGAGGGAAATAAGAAATACTATCTTGAATAAGGGTTTGTTTCTGGAAGTGTGTAATGTCTGTGAAAAGACCAAATCAGAGGGTGAATATTGTCTCCCAGTCTTTTCCTCTACATTGTGGTTTACCACCCTGCATTTGTTTTAAGGTTTACCAGGGGTTTGAATTAAATCCATCCAAATGAAGACTTGATATTCAAGGCTGCCCCTCGGCAAAGAGGGGTTTTGCATTCATTAATATTGCCTTGGGATGAAGGAAGGAACAGGAGAGCCCTGATTGACCTTAGACATTTATAAAGGTAATCTAATTTGTGCTTGTTTGCTACTTTTTCATTAAAGCCACTCCTGGAATGTTTCTTATCATGAGTTGTGCTTCCCTTGAGAAAAGTTTTAACAAATAGACCAAATCCAGCACAGAGCTGGCCCAGCAACTGCACTCCTTACACGGTTGTGGAAATGCAAGCTTTGGAGAACCTGTGTTCCAACCTGCAAAATTAGGAACGTAAAGCCAGATCCAGGGATGGCTACAGTCACACAAGTCAACCTGTAGCCAGGACGTGGCTCATATTACATTCACATACAAATTACCATGGTTTATGAAGGACTGATTGAATATATTTTGTTCACAGAGGTCAGCTGCCCGTTTTGCAGCTGACGCATACTAACAATCACTGTCAGTCCGCATATACACAGAGGGAAGAGCAGTAAATCTGGTCCTCAGTACTGGAGCTTTCTCACAGCCATACAGTTGAAGAAGCAGTTCCAGAAAGCCCCTGCCCAAGAAACAGGTGATGACCAAAAGAAACGTTGCAGTTCTCAGAAACACTACCACTGCTTGTCAGGAACTTTCTTTGTTTCCCTGATTTAAAGTAGATTTGTTATACCACAGATTAACTGCATCCATTTAGGGAAGAAATGGTCTTGAATCATTGTTTCATCTTAGGAACCACAGGTGATGTTGTACACAGTCTGTTTACAACCTCAGGGGTTAGTGAAAATGAAACCAAACTAAGAAAACGCAGACCATTGACCAGAACGAGACCTGCCAACATTTCCTTCTTTAATCTCTTAACCAAACAATACGACACATGACAGCACAACGCTGAGGATGAGGTTTCACAGCCTGCTGAGAATGCCAATTTTTGGTTAAAAAGAAAAAAAAGAATATTTTGCTCATCATATTTACATATTGCACGTTAAATAAGCCCTGCAAGGTATCACGCTTCAAAACGGACTTATTTTTAAAGAAATGTAGATTAATAATCCTCCTTGCTTAAAAAATGAGCTTCAATATTTGTGCGAATCGTAGAGTGAAAAAAATCAATGTGCTATCGACTGCTGGGGATGATCACATTCATTTTGCCCTTTGTGGTTGGTGAAATCCATGCTGCAATTACAGAGACAGGCTGGCAGCAAAGAGCCTCAGTTGGGCTTTCAGCTCCACATTAATCCAAAACTCACCATTTTAATGCAGATATAGATTGCCACGAGTCAATAGCTGACTACTTGAATTGTGAAGTAGCAGTTCCATGCTATATTGGCAGCACTGGCTGTTACAGTATCTTCAGGTATTTTGAAATTTCAAAGCGTTACTCCATGAAAGTGAAGAGCGCAACTGACACCACATCAGGAGGGGACTGCAGTGTTAATGCTATTATCATAAATGGGAGAATGTGGAATAAAGACATAATACTACAAATAATCTTCAAGTAGGTCAGAAGTAGACTTTTCATGGGATACAATACATATGTACCCTTGCTCATGTCTTAAGCCCTAATTCATTATCTCATCAAGTACCCCAAGTGTTGAATTTTTATAATATAATTCCTAGTTTTCCCTCATTTACACAATTCCAAGCACAGATGACTTCACCAAAGTCAGAGGGATTACTCTGCATTTATAATCTGGCAAGTGAGGTCAGAATTTGGCTTTGAGTAGCAATTTCCTTTTCAGCAATCTGTCTGTAACTGAGAACTGAATTCTGCCACTAAATTTGTGTGAAGAATTGGGGAATCTACTAAGCGGTCAGCCTCTCTTTCATAGCACATTAGGTGCAGGATGAACTTAGAACTCTATTTTACATACAGTAATCCTTGCATACCTTTATGATACTGACCTCTTTTCTACCACATCCTCCTCAAATGGTGAAATGTGCACTAACAGATCCCTGCACGCAGAGTGTTATGG
Organism: Coracopsis vasa; assembly: GCA_026283785.1. Lineage (NCBI taxonomy): Eukaryota > Metazoa > Chordata > Aves > Psittaciformes > Psittacidae > Coracopsis > Coracopsis vasa. The sequence goes on along the minus strand of JANHGB010002340.1, from coordinate 35,391 downwards.
CTATCATTTATGGTGCACAAAGCAGATGCGATTCAAAGCCTACTGAGCTCCATGGAAATGCTTCCATTGATTTTACTGAACTATGCATGTGTGACTGCAGACAGCTTCACTGCTGAGGCAAACACCAAACCTGTGCTCCGGAGGAGCTGGCTGCTGGTGTGCCAGGGTTAGATCTCGGAGCACGAAAGCTGTGCTGTGCCGTGCTGTGCACACTGCCGAGCAGCCGGGCTCTGCCTTCTCTGCGCTGCAGCGTGTCTGTGAATCCAAGAGTCACTGTGCAATTTGTCTGTAGATATTTTTTATGTAAATTTCATAACTGATCAAATATTTACGGATTTCCTACCTAGTGCATGATGGTGGCATTTAGGGACATACTCTTACAGGGTTGACATTGATCACCTTTACCTCATCCGTGCCTAGATCTATCTTCTGTGCTACAGGTAGGAACAAGAGAGGAGTATGCTAGGGCCAAGCAACAAACTCAGCTTTGTTAGATGCAGAATAATGTGCGCAGTCATTTTTGTTACCAGGGTAACCTGTGAACTCAGTAAGATTGATTAGCACATGTAATAGTATCAATAATAAAAATAATAAAATAGGTAATATAAGAGGAGTAGGACTTGATATTTTGCTGCAAGATCAGATGTACACACTCAAAAGAAGCCATTTTCCTTTGTTCATGTCTGAAATATAGACTCATTTGATGTTGGTAAGCCTTCATGCGGTTTTAGACTCATAACGACAAGTCCTGAGCAGAATATGCACCTATAAGGCTTTGTGGAGGATTTATAAAAGAAAAAGATTCACCCCGGTGTTACATATTGGTATTCTGTGTAGCTTTGCATAGCACATCTAATACATTTTAACAGTCTTCCTTAAAAACATTATGAGATTGGAGCAAGGATCTTAACATTGCCTGCAGAAGAAAACACTGGTTCTTGCTACTGACCTGTACCTGATGGCTTCTTATATCTGAAAGTCTCAAGAAATTCAAAATTTGATATAGTTTGGAAATGAAGATATTTATATCTCGGTTACAAACATACTGGAAAGTATGTTTGGAAACAAACTTTGCAGGTTTTCAATTGCTTAGATAGATAGAAGTGAGCTTTCAAATGTTTTACTTTTGATTTCCTTAACCAAATCTAAGGGTTTCCAAGAAGATTAGAGTTTATCTCAACTATAACAGATAACAATCGTAATTTCATTAGTATCAAGAATCAGTATAACTATGACACATGTTTCACTGAACACAATGAGAGAGAAGGATATGTACGGAGAGGCTAAGGGTCTTCCATAGGAAGACTTCCATTAGCTGAGACTGCACAAATTATTAAGGTTTTCAGAGTCTGGTTCTCTCTTGGTGAAACTGCTGTGATCTAAAATCCCAGATAGAAAGAGCTCACAGCCACAACATTTCAGCAGCAGTTAGAATATTAATAAGTAAATGGAAAAAGCGCTTCAAACCGACAGGAAGAGTTTTTCACCTTGACCTTGCTACCTGAGTAGTTTTCATTAATTATGAGGAACTGGGCTTATAGTGGAGTGCATAATGATAGCCATTATGTGGAGACTATAAAATTAGACCCTGTTTTTACAGCCTGCAAAAACAAACTACAAAGTCTGTCCCAAGGAGCTTGTAATCTTAATAGAAAGCACAAACAAAAGGAATAAGGTGCTGAATGCACAACCTAACCATGTCCCAGAACCAGAAGTTACCTGCACAGGTTTTGGGGGAGGTGGGAGGTCAGTTGTGAGGGTGTAGGTTAAGTGGGGACAACATGTTGAGTGGAGGGAACCACACCTGACTCACGGCTCATGTAGCAGCAAAGCAGCGGTTGGTGAAAAGGACAGAAAATACCCAAAGTGAACCGAGGCCAGGGTTCTGCTGCTCTGGCTCCTTTGGGCTTCTGGCTGGCTCCTCTCTGCATTTTTTCCTTTCCTTTCTGAGGACTATTTTGGAGATGTTGGTTTGGTTTTCCCCAGTGCAGCTCAGTCCTTTCCCTTCTCTGGCAGGGCACCAGCCTTCCTTCCTCAGCCTCTTCCAGAAGCCTAACAGGAACAAGCCCAAGGAGGGCACCCACAGAGCTTCCCCCTCCACTTCTTTCTCCCTGTTTGTACCACTTCAGCTATCATGTTTTCAGACCATCCAGCTTGATGATTGATTTTAAGACACTTAGTGAAACTTTGTACTCCGAGAAAGTTAATTTTGAACAGTTCAGGAGAAGTAAGCCTGCCTTTAACAATCTCCACCTGGAATAAGAAAAACGTAATAAATTCTTCATGTTTACTGCATTTACACAAGGCCCCAGACTATGGATTACCTTTTTATTACTCCTTGTTGTAAGTTTTTTTCCTCTATTATTAGTTTTTTTTTAACAAAACAGTGGCAAGAGGAGAAAATTGTTATCTTCCCTGTGGACATTTACAGGCGTTTGAATGAAAGTTTGGTTACAGGTTTGTACTCTGTGGAAGCACGAAATAGTTTACATAGCTGGTGTGCCCTATATCACAAGAGAAAACCTTTCCCAATGACCTGGCAACAGCTATTCAAGAGAATTAGGTAAACATCTGAGCGTTTGAATTATCTTCACTGTTAGAAAAATACCAAAGAAAGAATGTACACATGCACACAGATATATATTCCTACATAGGAGGTCCCATGTGCACTTTTTCATAGACAAATCATAGGCAGTGGCTTTTTATTCATCCATTTCAGCTGCAAAAATCTTTTCACTCTCCAGTAGTGACTGGAATTTTCCAGTGCTGCTTAATGTTGAAATAATGAACTTTGGCAAATCTAACTTAGCACAGAGCAAACTCCAAATACGAGAACCTGTAGCTTAGGTGGCAGTTTGCGTCACTGCATCATTGGACCTGAGCTGTCCTTAGACCACAGAGTACAGAGGGATAAATCCTAATGGTCTCAAGAGTCATAATCTAGTTTCTCTACTGCTTTCTCCTTTATCCTGTTTCCATCACTTGGTACTATAATTTTGTGTTCTGCTCCTTTGCATGACTTCCTACATCGAAGGCAGTGGTTTTCTCCAGGGAAAGATTTGGTGTATTCTAAACCAAACATAATTACTTATCAACATATAGTATCTGCATTTCAAGAACACACAGAACTGAGGAACGGCTCAGCACAGACTGATCTCAAAAGAGAATGAATTTTCTCTCTAGTGAACTTTTAATATCATCATGAAGTCTTCAGAAAGATGCAGTACAGTGCAGCATGGGCCCGCAGAAATGCCCAGAAATGCAAACCTCAGGCAGAAGTCAACAGACAGGCTCAGCATTTCAAAGATGACAGGAATAAAATCAGCCAGGAAGAACAGAGTTAAGGGAGGGAAAAGAAAGCAATTCTTAACCACCATTTTAGAATCAAAAGAATGGTGAGATGACTGAATTTGCATGTTGCTGCTCAAGCAAGAGGAAGTACAAAAGGACATCATATTATGCACTGGAAAATCAGTTCCTCTCTATAGAAGTTTGGGAAGCTGAGAATCTCAGTATTAAGCTTCCTACTACTATTTCTCATTCCAATGGTTATTTCCATCTGAGCATATGCATCAGCAAAATTAACTCACCAAATGTACAGGAAAAACCCCCACCCATAAATGCCTCAAAAGCAATTGATTGAGTTTTTAAATAGAGTGGACTTGTAACGGGTGCCAAAATTTGTCACTGAACTAAAAAAAAAACCAACAAACCCCAAACCCAAATTAATCATCAGACTTCCTGGTTCACATCAAAAGATGGGCACCTTGCTCGGCAGCACTGTAGTCCATAGGAGTGTTGGGGCATCTTCTTGGGGAATACGGTGACAGCAGAAGTAAAGGAAATGTTACCTGTATGGTCCCTTCTCTCGTTATGCTTGATCCTCCTTTAAACCTCAATGTATTAATCAAGTCCTGTTCAACAAGTGTCACAACATGACCAGGTGGAGCTCTAGCACCCAAAACATGGGGCCACGATTCTTGGCTCAGTGACATATGATGATCATGAAGATGGAAGACATTGGATTTGATCAACAGCTGTAAGGGCTGCAGAAGGGCTTCTGAATGGGAGTGAACTGCTAATTAACAAAGAAAATTCATACAGACTTTAAACTTAAGTATGGTCAATGTAAAAGACCAGATGGTCAAAGTGCACAGCAGCAATCTCACAAGTTAATCCTCATCCTGTGTTTATGCCTGTTCATAAGTCTCTGACTAAGCAGTTAGTACTAAAAATATGGATATCTACCACTACTTATTGTTTATGCATGGTGCAATTGGTCTAGGCATCAAAGTTTGTCTGAATTTCTCTGGATCCTGGAAAATGTAGGTTCAAGGGCTGTTTTCAAATCATCCACAAATCAGTAGTCACAAACAAAGGGGAAGCTCAAGAGTCATGAATTCATGCTTGCATGCAATAGGAAACAAGGTACAAAACACCTAAATTCCCTTTCAGCATTAACCCTCATTCATGGACATGCTATTGCTCCCAGCCATGACATCCCGCAGTACCGAGATCCAAAGGAAGAATGGAAACAAGGAAGCTGGAAGTCACTGGCCAGGAGCAGCTCTTTCAGCACTCACCCTTCTTCCCAGGGAGCACATAAACTTAGCAAAACCTGATCCCAAATTTTAGAGCTCTTTGCTTTGCTGTCCACCCTGTTCCTTCCCTGTGACTTGAGCAGTACAAGGCACAAAGTAATTCCTGGACTTGTATAAGCAAAGGAAATTAAAATGGCAAAAGTGTCTGTATATGCTATCCAAGAGACCAGCTCAAGTTTTGAAAAGTAAGCCATGTCTCCAGCAAAGCACTGCTCTTCCAACTGAATGATGAAGTGAAACCTAACTCAGATAAATTGCACTCCTGAAATGTTTACACGTTTTCAATCCTATGTTTTAACAATTCAGAAATCTAAAGTAGAAACTTTCTTACGTATCAATCTACAAACAAACCTGAACATTTACAGATAACTGTTACATGAAAAAAATTCTTTCATTAGACTGAAGTAGATTTGCGCTTTATGGTACTTTCATTACAAAAGTTAAAAATCCATTGAAAAAGACTGTAGTATCACTATAGTTGTAATTCAATTGCTACTGAGCTTCTTAATGGGATGATAAGTTGCTTCATTAGGAAAAGTTTTTTTTTTCTTAAATGAGGTGTGAGGAAAGGAGAAGTACAGAGATAAGTAATTATATTTCTAATGGAGAATATAAAATGAGTTAAATACATCTGCACTAGAACTCAATATGAAATAGGTTTGCCATCTTATGAACATTTTTAATATTGCAGATCTCATTTGCATCCTAAATCAGAATGAAACAGTGTAAAAGTTTTTCGAAACAAAAACTTCAGACAAATTTGAGCTTATGCCAATCAGAGTATTTTGATTTCCTATGTTCAAAATGCCATCATTCTGCTTTTACACTTTTTTCTTGACCTACTTTCATGAGGAATTACATTTTCAGAGGAAATGCAATGAAAATCAACTTTCAGAAAATGATGCAAAATTCTGTATGAACAATTTTCAACTTAATTTTTAAAACTTCTTCTAAATGGAAATGTTAAAGGGAGCCTGCTCCAGTAAATTAGTGCACACCTGACAAATCCACACGTTTTGAAACAAATAGATTTTATGAAGTTATTTTCAGTCAACCCTCTCTGACATCAATATTCCAAGTCTGTGAAACATCAGACTGTGTGAAGCTACTACAAATAGTGAATGTGTAAATAAGTATCTCTATCTAAATTACTTCATACTTTTTCACACAAGAATCATAAATGCAACAATAGATCAATCTGACTGTAAATATCTAAATATGTCCTTTAAAAGCCAAAGGAATGTCAGATACAATTTATTTTCAGCAAGTGCAAACTGAGACATTAAGTGGCAATTCTACTTCCATTAGCTAAATCTGGCAAATATGCAACTGTTTAAAGGCATTGTCAATAGCCATTGCACAATTAAGTATTTGTACTGATGCCTTATTAAATTACCCTTTTCAAGTAGGCATAATAAACTAGGAGTTCACTGTACAGATTTTCATGGTGAAAGTCTGGATCACTGGAAAATTTATTTAAAGAGAATGCAGTCCACTAAATAATGAAGTAAATGTCAAATGTTTCTGGGCAAATAAGTCTGAGTTGTCTTAAAACTTTTTTGGCAGATATAGCTGAAGACAGCACTGGTAATAAAAAGCCTGCAGATTAACAAATTTGATTTACAGAGTTCCCACGTAAGCTTTCAAATGCACCACATCTCCAGCAGCAAACCCTGCTTGGTGGGGAATGGAGATTGTTACCACGGGCAGTCAAGAATGGCAAGACAGCCAGAACTAATAACTTGGATACTCATTCAAAGTACCATTGGCGTCTGTCAGTTTACTTATAACTTATGCTATGGTGCCCTGGAAAGAGCTGCTGTGGCTGCTGCCTACCTCCAGCCACAGGAAGAGGTGCTTGGACCTGGCTGCTGCGCTCACTCCCTGTTGCCTCCCACCCAGCTCAGCATACAACATGAGGTGAAAGTAACGTACAATTGGTTTTCTGTTGTAGATTACTACTCCCCAGTGGCAAGGTATGTCTTCAAGGATCAGTGTTTCTAAGGATGGGCCATCCTTGCAGTCTCTGCAGGTCACTTTCTCCACCCTCTGCTCCTCTGATCAGCTATGCAGCTGTAGGAGAGTCGATCCTCCTCCTTGTTTCAGGGCACAGATATGACAAAGAAAACCTCAGTGCAGAAACAAGTGCCCCCACCCCAGGCATCTGCTAGTGACCACCTAGCTGTTTCTGGCTGTCAGGATGATGGCTGGTGCCAACAACCATCTGTGGGCATTTTGCCCTGTCCCCTAGATAGCAATGAAGCCCTTTAATTGTGCCTTTTTTCCCAAATATTTGCCCTGCTTGCTATTCCACACAAACAGCAATGGCTGTACCCACGTGTGAGATTGTCAAACACTCCTTTTTGCAGCCTTTCTTTTCTAATATCATTGTCAGTTGCTGAAAGGCATGGAGAATTATCCTCAGACCCTTATCTTTGTGCCAATTTGCCACTGTTGAAATAGAACAACAACGGGCACAGACTGACAAGATATTTCATGTTGGAAAATTTGAATTTTGTCTTTCCAGACTTCTTCCAGGGCTGTGCTGCTGATTTCTTTATATACAGTGTAAGCTAGCCAGGCACGCATCCTTCCAAGACTCAGCTGTGTGCCTGGCTTGAACTGACCTCTCACAGAAAGACAGGCATTGACATTTGCTAGCAGATTTTGGACTGTTGCAGGACAAAGGCTTTATCTTAAACGTAACATCAAACCACTTCCAATATTTATAATTTCTTCAGTTGTATCTTCTACTCTTTAAATATTCTCTCACTAAACATACAAGGATTTTCTCCTCTTCACAGCTTTATTGTATTATTAGGTTAGATCTGATGCTTTTAAGAATGGTCCAGACTGTTATACATAGGGTTGAGAATTTATTCTTTTAAATTATAGCTTAGTATATTTAGTCAGTTTGGTTTATATCAAGCATTTATTTAAGTGGTGTTCATTGTATTGACATTTTATAATGCCCTCCTAATATTCTTATTATTGATTTTAATACTGCAATGGTATTATTCATGGTGACACCTATTGGAAAGCAAGCTTCAATTATATCAATAGATGCTATTATTATAACATTGATAACATTAATATTTGATTGTAGCATAAAATGTGATGCACTGGCAATTAACTCATTAATGTAGATATCATTAACCAAAAATGTCAGAGTTGTTTTAATGATTTTGCTGTTGCTGTCTTTAACAAATTCTGTAATCACTGGCTCAGTTTTGTATTTTCAGATGTGTATTAGCCACAAAAGTTTTTCTGATAACTAAATAACATCGTCCCATTTAAATAGGAAAAGATGGGCCTTTATGGCTCAGAAGATACCGTCAGTCGTGAATCAACAGCATTAGTAACAGATACAGTACATGAAACTCCAGCACAGAATATTCAAAACTAAAAGATTTACCAAAACATAACAGTGCCTTTTTGCTTGTTGCTTAGCAACCAGAATTGATCTAGCAAAAAAGTCACCTGACTGAGGAATTGCTGGTGGCAATATTACTCCATCATTTTTCTTTTTCACACTAAACTGATGAAGGTTCTATCAGAAACAGCTATTAATTGTTTCTTTCTTTTCTCTCCAGCTCCTTAATTATACAGTAGAAACATTTCTATTGCTCTTACTGAAAGGAAGAGAGTACAATGTAAAGCTTCACAAATTATCAGACTTATTCAAATACGTCTACATCTAAAAGAATGAATATTGCAAGCCACAACTCACTGTCAACTCTGCCATCCCAAAATAACAAATGCAGTGAACTGTTCATATAGCAACAGAACAACCATTTTTACCACACCTGCACTGATGGACAATTTGCAATAATCTTTTAAAAACCACAGACTAAGAATACTTGTTGTTTTGATGACTCAGTTGGAATTCACCACCACATTTGTCTTGCTTTCATCATTTCTAAACATTAGCATTTTCATCTGTTGACTGAAAGCACTTCTGGTCCTCTATAGCATATATAGAAAACACTTTTGATCTTTTAAAATCCTCCTGTCAACCTGGAATCACACAGCCTCTTACATTACCTTGTTCTTGTCCTTAATGGTGACCTGCAGTGAACTCCACACTCCCTACTTTCAGATGTTCAACATCCTTCCTTTGTTAAAAGCTGCTGATCAAAAAGGAACATTGTGTTCACTGTGTTTCTTTCTATAGCCCCTCACAATCATTTACAGGAATTACACTAAAACACAGCGTATGGACAGCAGCAATTTTGTTTAACCACATAACTGTATTTTTGTTTTGCCTTCTGCAATACTGAATTCCTAAGTAAACAAGAAAAGGGAATGCATCTTTGTGCACATACACTTGGCCCATCATGAGCAGTCAAATACACTGTTGAGTCCAGGAGCAGTAAAAGATTAATATTTTTACCTTTTTTTTCCTTTGAAATGAATGCTTTATATAAGCTCAGATGACATTTGTCCTTTTAAGAAGTGAAGAAATGTTACCTAAATGGAGCATATATCCAGTTTCATTTTTCCTCTGTATCATATTCAGATCTGGTAGATGGGATTTGATGCTGTTTCCCACAATGCCTCTGTGCCTTTTTCTGTAAAAGCTTAACAAGGACACAGCATCAGAGAGTCTTTAGTGGCTAATACCCGACCCCTTTCTCTCACATTACAGCTCCAAGTGACCATTTTCATGCCAAAGGTCACCAACATCCCCATCCCCATGGAACCAATGTGCATCAACCTTCTAACCTTTGCCACCGAGAGATGATAGCTATTTGGGCTGCATTCCCTTCATTACAGATGGTCCATATTTTATATTTAGTGTGGGAGGTCAAATTTAGGAAAGCAATTTCTCTTAAAGCTAAGAGTTCCAATAATCCAAGATCTTCTATTGGCTTATGGGTGAGTGGACAGTAATGGGTTTATGGGCAGCTCTAGAATTTTTCTCTTCACTGGGGAGGGAGTTCCGTCAATCTAAATTTTTTTGATCGGGTGGCTACCACTGTTTATTATTCAATGAGCTCTTATTAGATTGTATCTAAGCACAGTACAGCATGCAGAGAGTACCCTTATAAGCAGGCTCGCAGGCTGGATCAATATCTCAAGGCATTTACAATCTTCTTGAAACAGATTAAACAATGCTATTTTTTTATGCTGTTTTTAAAGCTTATATGTGGTCATGCAGTTTTGTTAGTGACAAAAGCATTCATCCATTATCATCATTACACAATGGTTAATCTACTGCTAAGGAAGCTTGCATCTTAATACAGAGACCACCTTTGGTGGAAATAACCTAACATTTCACAACAGATCAGAGAAGGATTGAGCAAATCCTGAAACCAACAATAACATTCAAAAGATCAAACTCAAAACTGTTGATTAAAAGACATCTGCTCAACATTAAGGTGAAGCACTTTGATTCCATTTTTTATTCTATTTTTATCCATTTTTATAAAATGGAACAATTATTATAGCCCCATACTGCAACTATTTATGTACATGCTTAAATTCACTTACTGAGTCCCAAGCCAGGAAAGCATGTGAGAACATTGCTATATCCAGTCCTGCTCAGGACAGCATTCAGGCATGTGCTTTACTTGCTGGGAAATGACAGTTCCATACATACCATATGGAGTGTAAGGTAAGTGTTTATAACCCATGACACTGTTGAATGATTCTAGTTCTTGAAAGCCAATGCAGTCTATGGCTAAAAATCATTCCTAGTCGTGCAAAACTCAAGAGAAACTCAAAAGAAGTTTTGAAGCTGCCTGTGAATATGCTCTCTATTAGCCACAAATATTCACCACAGTGTTAGAGAAACCTGAGTTTGTCCAAGATAGCATGAACCAAAGCTCCTTATTAAAAACAAAAGCCTGATACAGTCAGTGAGCAGAAACAACATTGGGTCACTGAATCTGGAAGAGTAAGTAACAGGCTCTTCCTATGGCTTCTTGCTGTTGTGCAAAGCATCCTTAGCTTAAATCCATACCCTCTAAATGGCTTAGACCAGTAGGTCTTAAATTTCTACCTTTCTCCTTTAATAATGGATCCACAGATTAGAAAAGCTGATCCTTAGGCAGATGCTCCAAACAACAAATAGTATCTCTGAAGAACACCCTGGGCCCAAGACAAAGTCACAACTGCTTTCTGCAAGTCAATTTCTCAAATGTTTATTTGCACCTACATTAGTCATTACCACTTTATCAAAAGATGGAGCATGAATGCTAGTGAGGGTTTAAAATAGCATCAAGCCTCCAGTGCCAGGCACCTGGGCAGCAGGGAGTATCTGCAGACTTCCTAGACCCCTCTGAGCATCAGAGAGAGAGCAAATGGGAAGCATATGCTAAACACCTTCCTAAGACCATCTTGATCCATTAAAGAAAAAGCTGCAAGGAGCTTGTACCACATGTTTGCCTTGAGAACACCTGGAAATATCTGTGGATGTCCATTCAAAGTGGACATTTGGAGAGCATGGAGTGGGAAATGGAGGTGATAACATGGATTCTAGAAATAGCACTGGGCTGGTCTGACCCTGGATATAATCCCACTCAGATCAATGGGGTTATCAGGATTTTTTCAAAGGTGAGCCTGGCCAGCTTGACACTGCATTTCTGTACCAGTGCAAAGACAGTCAGTGTCTTTGGTCTGTTTTAAAACATCTTCCATCACCCTTTTTCCCAGGTAAAGCTGTGCCTGCACAATGCGGCCACTGTGTGAATGGAAGTCAAACTCACAGGGTGGCTCTGAAGGGAATGTAGGGACCAGAATTGCCTCGCTGTTGTTAACACTTCCTTGATTTTGTTTTCCCTCTTTTATTAGGCTCAAATATTATAATTCTGTTAATATTTGCATGCAACACTTCCAAAATTTAAAGCAAACATGATACAGCAAATCTCTATTGATTTTGCCTTCAATATTCTGTTATCCAAAACCAAAAATAGCTCTCCTCACCACAACACAACCCCAGAGTCAATGACCATCAGTATGCCTGCATCCAACTTAAGTCAGTTATCCAGATTTTAAGGGTATTTTTTTAACTACTTTGTATAATTTCCTATGCTAGTGATGGCGAATATTTTACGCATTTATAACATAACTGCTACACATTCCTTGGAGCAGAGACTGGCACTGTGTTGATCATGTGCAGGACCTCACACAGCAGTGCCCTGTCCCTGCCAGGGTCTCTCTGCTGTTACTACAACTCAGCTTTTCTGATATATTGGGGCAATTCCTTTCTTTTTCTTTTTTTTTTGGTCTGTTATTCTCACATTCAGTGAATAACCTCTGTAAAAACTGTACTGTGAAACTAAAATAATGTGCCTACAGACACATTCCTGCTTCAGGGTCTACACTAGAATCTATCATAGCTCAAAGCAGTTAATATTAAAATGATGCGCTGTGAAGATACGATGGGTGTGGACAGAACCAATTTGTTTATACAATTGTGTTTTGCCACAGAGTAAATTAAGTTATGGGGTATTCATCAAAATTGAATTACCACAGTGCAAGCTAACAATTTTCCACAGACATTGTGACATGAGCACAAAGCAGCCCCTGTCAGCCACGAGGAATCGCTGTCCTCTTCAGGCTGCAGCTGAATTACTTACCAGAACAATCAGACAAAAGCAATCCTCAGAAAGCTGGAAGTTTGCCTACCAGTGGAAACAGTGACAACTCTAAAACGGTGTTTATTCCTTACTTAGAAGAGCCAGAAGAAAGAAGAGAGCTTCCATGGGTGGGACTTCATGGGAGAGCAGGCAATGGGGACATCTCAAGGTCAGGAGGACTAGTGTCCTGGTGGGACAAGCAGGACTTCTGTCCTGAAATATTTCTGGAAAATCAGATTTTAAGTTGATGGTTTCCTCTTTATTTTTCTTTTCAAAACTTCCCCTTGAATGAGATGAAACAAGAAGCCCTCTCTCTTGTTCCACATTTCTTTACGTGGAGTGAAGATAAAAGTGAGAAAATAATTGTATTTGAGTACAGGAAAATTTAGGAGGGAAAATATGCAGAGGAAGAGTTTAGCCTCCATTTTAACTCCACTCATGCTGTAAAATAGAGAAGATAATTCTGGAATATTTTTCCTTTGAGAAAGTTTGTTTTGCTAAATGCCCTCACTTGAAATAAAACTGAGGCATAAAAACCCTTGTTAAAATGGTATTCCAGTTAACCAAAAAGCAGTTTAAAGTGTAAAATGATTTTAAGAGCACTGAAATGTTACTGTTGGGGAAAAAAAATCATATAAGCTGAGGGCTGAATTTCTCTCATCTTTAACCTATTTTTGAAACAAGTAAATGTCATCTCACTTTTCTTAAGAAAATGAAAAGATTTTGCAAAAGAACAGATGTTTCTTTGTGCTTTCAGAGCAATAGAAGAGTCACAAATGTTTGTCACAACTCTTTCTCTTACTAAAAATACAAGATGACACTTTGTAATTAATTTTCTGATGATAGTTGTATTTCCACCTGCAAAAAATATCTTGGCCAAAATTACTGTGAGCCCAGCCCTTGTTAGACAGTTTGACCTGCTCAGGCTTGGAGAAGAACAAAGTGGTTAAATCAAACTATTCTTCAGTTGTGCTTCAGCTTGAATGATTATTCAGCGCAGGAGAACGGACTGGAGCTGCCCACATAACCCCCTGAGATGTGCTGGATATCCCCTCTTTGGCAACAACTGCTGCACATCCTTGGACTTCCTGCAGCACATGATCTCCCTGTTCGAGGGAGTCCAGCAGGGACCTATATAGGTGGCTGTGGGGAAAAGGCTGTATAGGAAAGCTCTTGTATCGGACAACCTCACGGTCCATTTCTGGGAAGGGGAAATGCTAGGGCCTGGGCAGGTAGGAGCCAGCTCCCCAGCAGCATGCTGAGCAGGGCCAGACACCACCCTCAGCACAGAGCCTAGGCAGCCCTTCCCTCAGCTGCTCAGCTTTAGGATACATCCATCATCTAGTTATATGCTGGCTTTCTGAACCCTTGCAAACTGCATATAGTTTTCATAAGACTCTTCGTTACAACAAATCCCCCATCAGAAAAGCCTACTTAGAAAGCTGCTTTACTAGGGCTTCACAGGATAGATTTTGTTTTTAAGGGATAATCATGTGTCATTTCATTGGCAGATAGGACATTAGAGCTAGAACTGAAAAGATCAAACATGTATCTACCTCAATCCGAAATTTACATCTGCAAGGCTACACGGTCCGGGGAAAGAGCACGGGCTGCAGGCACGTGCCTTTCTGCATGAACAAGTCCAGCCATGAACAAGGTAGGCTCAGGAATGGCTCAGCCTGGAGCTCACGGTGCTCTCCACCGAGGCTGACAGAGGGTGTCCCTGCGGAGCGCACACCCACTGCCGGCCCTGGGCTTTGCACCACTGCCTGGGGCTATTTGCCTGCTGCTGGAGCTCCTGGCTTCCCCGCAGATGTGTTCTGGGTGACACATGGAAACGTGCTGGGGAGCATGAGCAGCAGCAGAGCTGCATCTCCTCCAGTGCACTTCCAGGCTGGCTGGGGCACCGTGCAAACACCCTGCGGGTCACTGAACCTGCCAAAGCTGCGTAGGGCCAGCGCCTGTGACCCTGAAATGCAGATTCCTTCCCGGTATCGCGCTTGCCCCACCGCCGGCCCGGGGGAGGTGCTGTGAGCTGTTACCTGCTTTGTCCAGGGCTCCCCCAGGGAATTCAGCAGTTGTTCTTTGGTTTGTTTTTGTTTTTAATTTGGGTGGGGTGAGCAGGGTTGCTTCTTTGCCGTAATGGAAATGGGCTTACGCTATGCAGTATATATTACTGGATGTCACACTGGTGCCTCAAGAGATGTTGACTGTGCACATTTACATAAATCTAAAAATAAATAAATATACTCACAAGCCTCCTCAATCAAAATATGCCACAGACAACTAAAAGATCTTGAATCAAATATTAATGTTGGAGATTTCTCCAGCCATTTTGTAATGCTTCCAGCTATCTTCATTACAAAATGTGTAATGCATTACCTTATTTTAGTCCTGAGCTATCAGGAGTATCATCTTTTTGATGGGATCAAAGTGGCTTAATAAAACTGGCCCTCCTTTGAGTGCCCAGGAGCAAGTGCTTAAGATGGAGACGTGCTAGTCAGCACCTGCAGGCTGCAGTAGTCGCAACCAGGACAGTGCTTGCTGAGCCACAAGAAGGAATTGTTATTCATCAAGGGTCTGTTACTCCAGCGCAGTAAGTCCCCTGTCGCATGCCTTATTCTGAAACAGGTAGAAGACTGTGAATGCTTTCCCAGGTATCAAAACCTTGTCCTCAATTTACATTGGTACATATCATATGTGTGAGGGGTTTTTTTGCTTCAGGCTTTTTTTGTTCTTTTAACCTTCTGCACTTTCCTTACTATTAAACATACCAAGTAGTCACTTCTTTGCTGCGCTGTTCTTTTCTCTACAGTGCTATAAAGCTCCATGTCTCATGCAAAGGTCTCAGATTTGTGTTTTCTAAATAAAAGAGGATGTGATATTATACTTTGTGTTGGCAACCACAAGAGAAAATGAATCTGTTTAAAAAGAATCCTATGCAATTCCCTTGCAAATATGAGATTTGCAACATCACTATGGGAACAAAACCAAGTCACTTGGCTTTCTAAATTTAATGAGGTTCAAATGTCCAAGGGCACCAGCTTTCAGGGGAAGAAGCAATGTCAGAGCATGCAGAGAAAAGGATAGTGTTTCTTAAGCAAAGGAAAGAAAATATCTTGAAAGAGGTTTACCCCTTGAAGTGAATCAGGTGAAGTTTCTGGTAAAGAGTGAAGGCAGGCAGCTGTGAGTGTTCAAAGGGGATTAGATTCTTCCACAGATCGTGACTTTTAAGTTCAATCACTGCAATATTA
This sequence comes from Coracopsis vasa, assembly GCA_026283785.1. NCBI lineage: Eukaryota > Metazoa > Chordata > Aves > Psittaciformes > Psittacidae > Coracopsis > Coracopsis vasa. Next base: position 19,953 of record JANHGB010002340.1, on the reverse strand, counting down.
TTTATGACAGTTATAGGCCTATATGGCAGTATCTCAAGAGAGAGAGTGATTCATCAATTCCAAAACTGCTTCTTCCAGAGACAGAGCTGCAATGCAGCACATCACAAGACACAATATTAGGTAGGAAGCAAGAAACCTTCAAAACAGGGAATGATGCAAAGTCTATTTGATCAGATTAAAGATTCCTATTACCTTCAGTAAGCTTTGGAGAAAGGCAGCTATTGAAAACAGTTTTATTTGGCAGAAATTCCTTTTGCTGCAGATGGCATTCTCTGGTGGATTACTAAGGCTGAAGCAACAAATACACCCTGGAGCATTTCTCACTTTCTCTGCAGAGCTCCCCACCAGGCTCAGCCCCTGGGGTCAGCAGAGGCACATTTCCTTACCATCCTGGGGCTGTCAGGCAGGCTGAATATAAAGCTTAGTTAAAACTAACCAACCTCACTTGATATCAAACAGAACACATCAAATATTTGCAGCTATGCCAGCTGCTTCAATGGTAGTATACAAATATCAACCTAGACTACTGTCTCTCTCCTGCAATAGCTGGTCAATATTGTTTCCTTCCGCAAACATCCAAACTCATTCTGTGCTTGCCTATGCCCTTCCCACCTGTGGCAAGATAGAAGTGGGGCTCTTTGCGTGCTCCTTGTGAATGCAAGTGTGATTTGTCATAAAGCTTCAGCTTGGGTTGAGTCTGAGAGTCACTCAGTGCATTACCCACACATCAGTTAGGATTTCTGAAATGTAAGATACTGTGGGAAGTCGCACGGTATCCTCTAAGAAAGATATGTCTCTGCTTCAAATAGAGCACATACTTGTCCTTTGTTAAGGTAAGTCCATGTCTGCAATTTTGTAGTAAAAATAAGTTTGCAGTCACCATTATCCTTATGCTCTACCATTTTTTTCTCCAAATATTTACAGTTGTTTTCTCTGCTTGATATATAGTACACCAACACTGTAAAACAAACACGAGTGGTGCACCTTGTTTTAGTACCACATCTATCTTCTGTTAGATAGCAGCGGATGATCAGGCCTCTGCAAGCAATTTTTCAGTGAAGAAGATGCAGTGATGTGTTTACAGGAGATATTACAATACATTTTATTTGTATGTATACATATAAATTCTAAAACAGAGGTGCTACAACAGTATATGGGGCAATGCCCTATAGCAGGAACCTCAGCCCAGTGGCGCTCTCTGTTCCCAGTGATAAATTATTTGCAAAACACCAACCCAGAGAAGAAAGCAAGTTCTCCTGCATTTGCAAAACTCTTTCTACCTACACTGATGACTCCATACCAAATTCTTAAGCATGAAATCATAATGCAGTATATCTTCCCCAAACTGGCCATTTGCTCACACATAAAGAAGAAACCCGTGTAATAGTGACACCTGGTGACACCCACTGTTTTGCTCACACACACATATGCCTCTTTTTCCAGATGTAGTAGGTTTCACTGAGCACTCCCAACCTGTGCTCAGTGATCAGTGGTAGAACTATAAAACTGAACACCCAAGTATAAAGAGTTTGGATTGATGTCTTACTTTTTGTCTTTCTTTTTGACACTGCTAACCTTCATCAGATGGTTTACCTGCTCCACTGCCGTGTTCAAGGAGATGTACCAGAGACAACGTGGTCCCCATGGAAAAGAAATTTGTAGCAAGAAACTAACAGAAAATGAAAAATTAATTGTGCTGACATCAGTTAATTACTTTTTCTGTAGCCCACACTGCCTGAGCAAGGACTTCATGTTCTTTGGAAGGGATTCTGTAGGCTTAATGGTTAGATGATAGAATGGTTAAAACCCCCAGACACCTAAGCCTCCAACATTTCTTGTAAAGTTTCTTTGCCAATACATTCTCAAAGTGACCTCATTTTTGTATCAAATAAGATCAAAAAAAGCTGGATGTGTCAGGAGGATACTAATAGCCACCAATACTATTAGACATTGATCCCCACTTTCTCCAAGTGTTTGCTGGGAAGTGCAGGGATTATAATCACATACTCTGATGTTCTGGTTTTGTAAGTTATCATTTGTGCCCATTATTAAATTAGCTCACCACTGTGGTGGAAATCACTACTTCTATTCTTTGGTAACTACACCATGTGTCATTTAGGCCATGGACTGTGTAAAGTCCTATTGGAAAATCCTGTAGAAATTAGGTCATGAAGAACACATCTTTCTGACTCAAAGGGGAGTATGGTGGAAGAGGAATTAGTTTATACCTTTCATTTAGGTATGTTCACAAAAGGGAATGGGAAAGTGAACAAAATGTCAGTGCAGATACAACAGTATAAACCACATTTCCAAGCTTTGACCACTTAACTGTTTCCCAAGGGATGTTTTTACTGGTATTTTGTTGAACTCTCAGCCATTATGCTTCCTGTTATGAACTGGTTAAAGAGAAGATTATAATACTGTTATGGGAAAGGAGAAAGTAAAGTAGTGAAGTGCATTGCAACAGGAAGGAAAAGGAGAGAATCCAGGCTCAAAAAGATCTCTTTCTTTTCTTAATTATACCAACCATTTTTGGCTAATTCTCTTATTTCCTTGCTCTTGCACCAACCTCAGATCCTACCAGTCATTTCAGGAATATTAAGAATAACGAATGTGTCATGTTGTCCATGCTTCAGTCTCTAAGCAAAACATTTGTGCCCTCTACTCAGTGCATAATTCTGCATAGCTTTTCTCAGCTGGACAAGTTCCTGCTTGCGTGCAGGGGAGACTGCTCAGGTAACGAAACTTGTGCTCTCAGAGCATGGGGACACCATAAAGATGTCCTGGACATGAGCTTCTTGTTGAAGAATAATGGAGAGGTCACTCTGAATGCCTATTGCCAAGAAGGGCTGAGCCAGGATCCTTAATGATAATTAATCACTAATTATACCAGGCATGATACACTGGAAATACTATGTTAACTACTCCATTCTCTGGGAAGCCTCCTCCTTTAAGTTAAACTGGCTCACACAGCGGTTGTGCTTCCCGTGTGAAAGACATGTCACTTACATATGATCCTGAGCTGCTCAGTGAAGTTGTGGAAGCAACAATCTTTTTGCTGATTGAATTTTCACTTAATTTAATTTCATTGGAAATCACAGATGGTGTCAGCCAGCAGCTAGAGGCTAAAAAGGGGCACTTTACAAACTAAATAAAAAACTTATTAAGTTATAATAAGCACCAAAAGCAAATGGAGGTGGAAACTTTACTGCAAACAACATGTTTACTTTACACTCACAGTGATATTAAAACCTTAATCATGCTTTTGGTAAACCAAATAACTCTGTAATATGATGCAAAACCCTGGTTTCTTATGAATGAGACAGGAAATGGATATAAAGAGCATAATAATGCTAAAATACATATGGGTGAGAATAGCTCAAATGTAAAAAGTTTACTTACCTAATTTTTTTACAAATGAGAAAAAATGAAAATAATAAAATATCCTTGCCCAGTGCAGGCCACTAAAGTTTCTTTCTTAAATGAGCACAAGTAGTGTGGTCAGTGTAATAGATTGCTTTCAAGGCAGACAACTGCAGTGTGTGAACTTGCACTTCCATTTCTCAGCAGCCTTGTCCCAGTCTCTTGGGGAAGTGAGTGCAAGAGCTGTACCACAGTGCACGGTGTGGGAAGTGTTCCCCAAATCGAACAAGCCCACTCAGAGAGTACTGACTGAGCTGTCAGGTATGTGCACAGTACAGGATATTTTGTCAACCTGCAACCCAAGGAATGTGCAACTCTTCGGTGTTTCCAGTATCAACCTACCACTCCTTCTCGAAATGACATAAAAGTTACTCAGGGGCACTACATGCTAATAGCTGTTAATATCAGCTGGGATACAGCATCTCTGTGAGGGAAACTTTGAAGGGACAGAAAATGATGCTTACTTCTCCATCTCTGTAAAACAGGAAATTAACATCTGCTGTTGTTGGAAATGAAGAAATCTTTCTGTGATTGAATGGAACACTGTTGCCCCTCCTCTGATTTTCTACATGATCATTTTTTGAGAGAGAAATAATAAATTTTAAGATAATCCCTGCTCACAGATGTGTTATTTATTTGCCCAGTTAACAGCCATTTCCTGTAATCAGTATAAACTGATCAATCTGCCATAATGAGAATGGAGCCAGCAGCTTCCTGGCCAGGGATGAGTCTGTGTCTCTTCTAATCTGCAGACATAACATATTGGAAGAGAAGACCACTAAATCCCCACATGCTAAGCAGTGAGAACATGGTGGCTCTACCCTCTGCAGGTAGATGGCTAAAGTAAGATGTGTGAAGACAATAGTTCTCAGGTCACTTGTATCATTACTGATAAAGAAAAAGACTGTTTTCTAATGTATGTTCTAATTATTTATTAATTAATTCTGACACTAAAAGAAGTATTTTTCAGTTTCCGCTGTAATATACCTGCTACGACTAATGGATGATGTTCAAAAGCAGATCCACAAACGTATTAAGAGCAGTGATTTTTGACCCTTCATAGAAAAATGCTTTTATTAGTGCTGTAAATGCCTCTGCTGAACACATGGATGGGGTTAAACTTCTAGCAAATGAGATTTAGTGGAAAAAAAGCAGGGATCAAATAGTGCTTTGTTCCTAAAAGAGTAAACCAGTAAATAAAGCAACAAAAAATCCCACTCCTTGATTCCGGGTGGCCCCTGGGAGGGCTGTCCTCCTGTAGTAGTACGTTTTTTGGTGGGCACGGAAAACATGTTCTTTTTATGACTATTATGTGATTCAAAGTAAACCAAAAAGTGGCTGAAATATGTGCTGAGAAGACAATACTGCCATCAAAGTATTTTGAAATCTGTCATTTTGACATTTCTAATGTGGATTTTGGTTTACAGTAAACAGCAAATAAAAGCCAATAAACATCCAGATTTTTTTTTTGGGCCACTGCATCAGCATCTCTGTTTTTGTTTATGAAATAAGCCTAGGTTTCTGTCTTCTTTTTTGGGTCACTGTCTGGGCTCTGAAAAATAGGGCATATTTAGAGGGTTCCTACAGTCAAAATATGATTTTTGTATTTAACATTCATTGCACACCTATAGTAAGTCTTTCTCCCCCCGACAACTTCACAAGGTTTTACATTACCATCGCTTAGCTGCTAAGATTTTACTCTTTACAAAGTGGTTTCCTGTCTCTTACCAAGAGACATCATTCTGCAAAATGAAAAGAATCTTCATCTAAACAGTGACTCAGTGCCCACATTCAACAACAACAACAGCAACAAAGTTGTGAATGTTATTTGATTCCTCCTTAATGTTAAGAGTTTGATCCCATGGAATGTCTGCAGGCATTTATACTTAATATTGTGACTAGTCAGTGGTCTTCGGTGGCTAAGTTATGTGATGTATATTTTATGCATTTGCCAGAGCAAACTTTTGGGAAAGCAGATGGTAGCTGTAAGTGCTTAAAACTCAATACCACCAGTTTCTTCTTCACTCAGACTTTAAAATAAACAAGAGAACTAAATGCCAATAAAACCAGTCCAATGCAGTGTTAATACAATTGCACAATCAACCACCAAATGTGAGAAGCGCAGACCTGTGGGGATCCCAGTTACTGCAGCCATACCAGTGTGTGCAATGCTCCTGTGTCTTTGACTAAAGAGCAGTACAACATATGCTGCAGCTTAGCTCTACCTGTGCCCTATGAAAAAGGGAGAATAAGCTATTTAGCTGAATTACCTTTTGCATTGAAACCTTTACTTTCATTATTAGCTTTTTCTTTTTGTGATATCAGTACATCCCTAACACTGTAACAACACAGTTAACTGCGAGTTTCGCATGTGCTTAACGTAACAATTAAGCTTTTTAATATCTGCTAATTGCAAGTTTCATCTGGTCCAATTAATGTATAAGGATTTATTTACCCCTTAAAGCTACAGCAGCGCAATTCAGTGCTGCAAGACAGACCACAATGTACATGAGAATTGTGCCAGAAATTATTTTACTGAAAAATACAGAGCACACAGTGTCATAAATACTGTGTTGGATGCAGTGCTTACAACATGGAATTGTTGATGTGTGTTGCCAAATCTTTGAATGACAAGGCTATTTATGGGTCTCTGTACACATGCAATTGATTCTGCAGATCAGATAGAAACTTGCCTGGGTCTGCATTCCTATCTACAGCTGTACACCCCCAAATAAGAGCAAAATCATGTAACTAAGTGCTTAAAAAAACAGATCCAGAATGCAGTGCTTTGGGACCAAAACAGAAAGGGACAATCTCTTATTATATGAACAGCCAGGATTCTCTGTCTCCAGAGACTATTTCCTGGTTACTAAGAATCAAGGGTCCTCCTTAGACACCTGAAAATTGAGAACTACCAAAAACTGGAGGATTGCTGACAGCCCCACCACTGAGGAGGCACTGAGAGTTGAGAGTGCTTTACTCTTCTACGATGAGGCAGCGTAGCAGGATGCTGCCTCTCACTGGATCATTCCCCTCCAAGAGATGTGAGCTGTGGCTTCACCTTGCTAAATAGCAGCTGCCCTCTGAGGAACAAACACTACCTTACATAACTGCCCTGTTAGCTTGCCGTCACATACATTTCTATGCATAGTGGTACACTGAGTTTCTAGGTTGAAAAGTGCTGTGAGAATGCAAAGAATTATCAATATTGAAATTGTGAGTCTAATAATTTATATCCCGCTTTCTCATCAGTATCCCACAAAATGTCTCCAGCAGCAAATGTTAGAAGTCATGACATTAAATGTTCTTTAGAGTGCACTACTTTTTTTAAACAAATAAGACTTCCCCTTCTAAAAAGTCACTGTCAAAAACTCCAGCATGCTTGAAAGGGGCAGGATCTGCCTGTTAGCTTTTGAGAATATGCAGTTCATTTCAGCTGTGCTACCCTTGGTGAAACCTCATGTGATAAATCATACAACTCAGATGTTTTTCATTTGTTTGCCAAGGAATTTGAAAAAGGGCTCATAGCAGTTGGGAGTGTAAATACAATTAGATTTTAAAATTATTCAAGAATCATTTTAAAGTCCCCCTGAGGTTTCCACGTTAACTCAAATGGATTTTGCTTTCCGCCAGGATTCAGCTGCTTCTAGGAAGGCTCTGGTGAGAAGGCAGGTAATATGACACTAGTCCTGTGCGAGAATTTGTGGACAGGTCTAAATTACAATACCACTGTAAACATTTAGTAATGTGCTTTTAAGATAATGAAAAGTGTATTCATCTTAGTTTTTTACATCTCAAACACAACCACATTTACAAGTTCACTTTAGCTCATTATAAATATTCTTTGCTAACAGCCCTGGTCTAATTCTTCACGCCTGCGTCAAATGCCTGCTCTGTGGCTCTTCCCCACACTTTGGATCCCCCGTTGTGTCAAGACTTTCTGGTGTTGCTGTGGGAATAGGTCAAGGACTAATTCTTTTGCTGATTCCATATAGCAGTTGTCTCCTCAAGACTAGGTTAGACTAAAGTTAGAAACATGCAGGAAGGTAAAAAAAAGACTTCCCACCTCTAACCAGTACACCTTCTCATTGTACTGGGGTGAGTGTGTCCAAAATGAAGTCAACATTGCAACATAACTGGCTTCACTCGTGTGTGGGAAAAGATGAATTGGGGATGGGAATGTTTGAAAAGACACAAACTCCTGCAGAGACCCAATGCCCTCCTCATCCACTCCTGACTGGGTCTGCCCAAAAGCCTATTGCGAGAAATTGTGTCACCTCCCTACTTCTCCCGCCTTGTTCTTCATATTCATCAACATAAATGTGTCAGGAAATGTACAAAGAAACTATTTGCCGTAGATTAGCAGGGCACACATATTTCATCAGGATTTCTTTTTTTTTTTGTTGGCTAATTATGTTTGGAGACATTTCCCCACAGAGAACCACTATTTCCTAGTAATGAATAAGCTCAGCATTTGTGAGTTCAAGCTGGCAAATTGCCACATTATCTCTGAACTGCTGCATGAAGAGTCCAATTATACAGCTAAATCAAGGAAAAGGAAAAACAGAAAATCAAGAAGGAAACATGGGCACCAAGTTTTGATTTTAATTGGGGCTTTTGGCTCTTCCTGGGTTTTAAGATCAAGTTCTTAAGCTACACAGGCTGGTCCCATTAACTGCCCATTAACAACCATGCTATAGCAGTGCTCCCTCTCACTTTGGTGGTGGATATCCCTGCTGGCTACACCATCCTTTCTCTGGCATGCCCTGCAGAGCCCCAAGGGAGAAAAGCTGGAACCTGGCAGTGCAAAGTGCTGGTGACTCCACTAGCATCAAACACCTTCAGTTTCCCTCAGTTCTACAGAGGACTCATTCTGCAGTGATCAGAAACATCAGCAAAACCCCTGAAGAATTAGTGATTAAAACAACCATCACCTTTCCCAAGCAAGAGCAAAAGCTGGTTTTGATGGAGCTCTCCTCACATTTTTGCCCTCAACGAATTTGAAATTGCTCATCCCAAATTTTGATCTAAATAGAGATGTAAAGGAGCACCTGCTTTCTGCAATTTTATTTTAAATCTGCAATTCAAATGGATTCTAATTTGGCCCTATTTCTGAAGAAAAGCACATATAATACAATCCTTTACCATAATCCAAGAAGAAAAATCTGTGCAAGAGTAATTTGTTCACAAACTATTGATGCAGGAGTCATTTTTTGCTCTGTTTTGGGCAGCACCTGTCAGTAGAGAGTCCTGAGGCCTCCAGATAGTATGGATGAGAACTGGCCAGATTCCCACAGCAGCTTTTCAGTACGTAAAGAGAATAGGGAAAGGCTTCTCGGAAACTAACTGCTAGAGAATTGGTTTTGAGAAGATAGCGATGAGCAGTCCAGATATCAGCTGACAAATATTTACCACAGAAGTTCCAAGAGTTAAAAGCTCATTCCCCTTAAGTAGGTGGACATGATATTTCTTCTGATTTTTTCTCATATGATATCTCTTCACCTCCATATAAGATATCATGGGAATTTTACCAGCCTTAACCTCGTCTCCTCACAGCTCTACCCCAGGTAGGAGTTGACCTTTGCTAAGCGTTCGAGCTGCCTTTAATGAGGGAGGATGTGTGTTGTATATAAATCTTCCTGAAAATCCATGAAAAAAGGCTGATGCCCAGTAACAAAAGGTCCAGTTTGGCTTCTTTTTCTCATGATGAGCAACATCGGCCCTTTCGGGTGGTTCTGCTGCTTCCTTTCTCTGAGTAAATAAATATGGCATTATGTGGATGAAGGTATAAGGCAGGGCAGGAGGCTCTGTGGATGGTTCCTTCAAGGGAGACAGACCTCAGAGCTCTCCGGCAGAGCTCTTTTACTGAGTAGCTGATTTTCCTGAGATTTTCCTGCAGTCATCTCTGCTGTACAGTGACATATGAGGCAGACACTTGACCTATACCTGCTATTTAATTAAATGCACTTCTCCACTTTTTTTCTTTGCATCTGTGTCATGATCCATGTAAGAAGAGACAAAATACAATGTTGTTAATAGACAAAACTTACGAAGCTTAAATGGAAGATTTGGCTGGTTGTCTTTAATTAAATGGGCATTAATACCATGCAATGTCCTAACTCTGAATGTGGAGGCATTAAAATAATTAACTGGTCTAATCTAGGTTTAAGAGGCTTGAAAAATAGGTTGAAAATAGGTGCCAGTGTGACAGTATATCCTTGTGAAGGTGACCTTAATACTAGACACTGAAGAAGCATGTAAGCATCCTGGCACATACAGTGGCTATATGAGTACCTACTGTCTTTTCACTCTTAGAGCTGCACGTGGCATCACACCTCTGCTTGGTTTCTCAGACTTGAGCAAGGCAATAGGAAACAGCCTAGAAACAATTAATGTCACACAGTCAGAATATATTCTGAACTGTGTTCTGGTCCCTACAAGAATAGTACTATAGAATCACACAACACCAAGTTGGAAGGGACTTCAACGATCGTCTGGTCCAGCCTTTCTTGACAAAAGTACGGTATAGACAAGATGTCCCAGCATCCTGTCCAGCTGAATCTTAAAGGTCTCTGGGGAATTTATTCCAATGGCCAGTTGTTCTCATTGTGAAAAATTTTCCTTTTGTGTCCAATCAGAACCTCCCCAGGAGTAAGTTGTGTCCATCATTCCTCCTCTTTTCCACACGACTCCTCATAAAAAGTAAGTCTTCATCTTTGTAGCTATCCTTTAAATACTGGAACATGGTGACAAGGTCTCCCCCAAGCTTTCCTTTCTCAAGGCTGAACAAACCCAGCTCTCTCAGCCTTTTCTCATAGGGCAGGCTTCCCAGTCCTTTGATCATCTTTGTGGCCCTTCTCTGGACTATCTCCAGCCTTTCCACATCTTTATTTTTGTATAGAAAACCAAAGGCAGCCACAGGACCCAGCATTTATAGTCTTGTAAATGTCCTAAAGAGAGGGGTGAATATCCAGCTGCCCCCTTGACTGAAGCTTTCTGTCTTCACAGAGAGAAGAGTGAGGCAGAGTGTCTAAGCTCACGAATAGCTAGAATGAAGGAAGGAATGGACCTTTTTTGTTCTCAAGATGTGTTGAGACCTGCAGAGCACTGAACTGCTTTACCACTAATGGCAGCAGAAAGCATGTGTGTTTTCTGGCAGGGGAGAGCTCTCGTGGAGGTGAAATAGAGATTTCCAGTTCAGCAGTGCCATGTGACAACAGTGTGAAGCAAGTACAGCATCTCATTCATTAGTGTTTAACTTTGCCTCAGAAGTGCTATCAAGAACACAAGAAAAGGTCTCAGCCTGGCATGTATTCTGGGAGGGTTCCATTGGGAGTGTTTGAACTTACAGGTCAGAGCGAAACAAGCTCTCTAAAATTATATATATAATATATATATATGCTTTTTTATTTTTCTTACAGAGATGATTCAGGATCAGAAAAGATACTGAAAAATGATTACAACTCTCCATTTTCTATGTAACATTATTCAGGCCATCATGAAAATGGGGCAAATGCCTAGCTCTCCCTATAGGATGATGCATGCCTTTTTCTGCTCAGGGAGGCTTATCACGATCAGACCCCTTGGGGGATGCGTGAAGCCCCATGAATGTCCCTAGCACACAGGCTCAGTAAAGGCTGTGGCACTGGGAGAGTGAACACTGAGAAGAAAGTGGCAGCTGTTTAATCATATACTTGATTAATCTAATGAGCAAATACAGTAAAAATTATTATGATCACTAGATCATGTATCAGAGCAGCAGCATAAGGCTCTGATTACAGATTTAGGACCCTCTTTAGGCTGTGTTTAGCCATAAACATAGGTAGACATATTGTCAAAATGATATTTTATTGTGAGCATGTAAATAAGACAAAAATGCCGACAAGTGACTGATCTTTACATGCTGACAATCATGTGATGTGGCTGAGGGCTCCAAGAAGTTCATATCCCAAGATGTTCATATCCCAGTCACTTAGGAAACAACCATTGCTTTTTCTGTGTGTTGGCTCCTGACACCAAAATCCAGTTCCACAAAGAAAACAAAGAATCCAGCTGTAGAGACTTGCCAGGGAAGCACCCTGTTCAGGAGAAATGACTTATGCTTGGTTTGGGGAAGTTGTCATCTGTTGATACTCCTCTTGTAACAAAGGTTTTGCTGAGATTAACGCGTATGCTGTGCGTGTAAAGCAGAGCCGCTATAAAACTGTGGCATGGAAAATGATAATTAAAAGCAAATTAATCCATTTTTTTGCCAATTTGTTCAAGAAACCTTAGAATCTGCCAACATTAGCAAGTAGTGCACTGTAACAGAAATGGATCTGAAGAATGAAACAAAAAAGCAAAGCTCTGGACACCAGTCTTGAGAAACATGTGTGATTCCACCAAATTAGCAATTTCTACTAGAGACAGGAAAACTGCTATTGCCAGATTTGAGTGTTAGCACCCACTGGGCATATGCATTTTACACCTTCTGGACAAAACTTTATTTATCAGTCTAAATAGGGTAATAAGAAGAACAAACATGGCCATTTGATTTTACCTCCCTCCCTGAAGACGACTGTCAGCATCCTGCATCGGTTCAGGCTGGAAGGTCATGAGTGAACAGTCAGATGTAGTAATTTTTTTTAAACAGGAGCTTAAATTCTGAGTAAATTAAACCATGTCCATGCAAACCACACTGCTGCTAAACAGCTAATCCTAAATTATAGTACGTAACAACAGTCATTAATGCCTGGAAGCTCTGATCACTGTGTTAACAGTGGGATGGAAAAAATCCAAACCACTATAGCTAAAGTAGAAAGGGAAGGAAAATGCACCTCTAAACCCTGTTGTGATCTCAACTGCCCAGAGTACAGTGGCAATCTGCGGTATTTTTGTCTTTATTTATCGGACTGCATAATCTAATTATCTCTCATTAGTCCAAAGCTGATTATTTCATTTATCTTTGTATATGTGACAACAAAAGGCTCTCTTTAATTAAGCAGATCAGCAATTAGCTGTTGTTTTATAGGCAGTTTTAAACATCCCTGTACAAATAGCATGCAGCATGATTGTAATCAGATGCTCAGGGAAGAACTGTAGATGAGGACATTTTGATTTACAGCCCCATTTAGTTTAAAGCTGCACTGGCAAGTTCGAGTCCAAAAGCAAAAGCTTATGAGATATGGCCAAGTTGCCAAGTACCTTCGATGGAATGAAGCTCGATGGAAGATCTGAGACAAGATCTGCCAGTGAAATTCAGTTAGATCTGCAGAACAGATCTGACTAAATGTGGGCTGACCCTGAAGAATATGGGAACTCTGCTTACATCAAACAGGACTGCTCTACTGTTTCTAGTGAAGGAGATTCACATTCAAACTCGTAACCCAAAATCTAACCCAAACTCCATGGTGAAAGAGCAACAGGCAGGTTTGAATGTACAGAGCTCTGTTCAGCTTGAGCAATTAGGAGTGTCTGACGTTAATTAAGCTAAGAGAATTACTTGCTATTTGTGGTGGTGCTGTTGACAGCAGTAGTTACTGCAAGAAATATAAGAACAACTTAATTTGGCTTGTGAATTATCCAAAAACCAGAGCAGCAAAAGCACTAGAGCCTGGGTATCCTTCCAAGAATCTTTGGATGAATTCCCACTCCCAGATATTCCTTTATCTCCTCTTAAGATGACCTCTCCCACTTTGGGAGTAGTGCCTGGAGGAGGAGTTGTAACTACTCCGTCCTTTCCAGTCCTGTACTACAGATATCATAACTGAGCCAAAATGTCAAAGCAATTCTTTGTTTAACCTTCCCAATTTCTGCATTGGTTTCATCAGCAAAAAAATTCTTGCATCCAGCCACATGTATGTGGCAGTTTGGCTTGGGGCTTGAGAGAAAAAATATGCAGAAAAGAGAGAAAAACAGTAAAAAAAAAATTAAAATTCCTTACAGTAATTTATGAACCCCCAGTAAGTTTTAATATAAGATGTAAGTGCTGAGATAAGCATGAAGAAATGAAGTTGGATGTCTCTGGTAGCATAGAGAGAAAGAGCAATGGACTAGAATGCAAATCTTGCACAAACTCATATTTGTAAGCACTGGTATTGTCCATTACTTGGAAGTAGCTCAATTTAAATAATCAATTTGCAAGAGAAAACTGCTGGTGCATTTAATATACTGAACTTCCCCCACTGGACTGTGCTTGTGACCTGCTCTGCTTAAAACATGGAGAAATGGGATTAAACAACCAGAACAAAACAGGTGATCCTTTTACTACTTTGTTTTGCACATGTAATTCCTTATTTTTCAAATATTACCTGGAAAATTATGTTTGCTTGTGTTGATACAATTTTCAAAACACATTTGTCTTATTTTGTGAAAGACAATTCTTTCAAATGCTTTTTGCCTTACTGCTGAATAGCATTACGAGTTTTTTGATGGGAAAAAAATTCTGATATTCCAGCTAAATGTATGAGGAATTTTCAAACCTACAAGGAGATATTGGAAGAAATGGGGAGGTCCTTCAATGCCCTTTAGCTCTCTTTTTGCAGAGATTTCTCTGCACAGGACTCCTTTGCACAGTGTAATAAGCTTGGAGCAATGCACTGTTACGAGGCTGTTTACCTGCTGGTAATTGCCAATTAAGCTTAGTATAAAAGGCTAATGGCAATTCTCTTCTGCTTGGAGAGTAAGAGGTAAAATCTTGCCTGAACAAACTGAAGACATCTGTGAAAGTCCCTGAAGTGAGTCGTGAAAAGGACATAACCTCTGAAGTATCTGCCATGAATTTTAAGGGCAGAGTCCCTAAAATAACAAATATGAAACCCATGAAAAACCTAGTGCATCTTCTCATACTGAGGGAATTAATGTTGATTTGAATGAATCGGATTGTAGCAGTCTTCATCTAATATGCAGAAACAGGTAAGCTGGACAATCAGTTCCCAGGGTCCTAATACAATCCCGGCATTGGCTGTGAACATCACTGGGAGACTTGAATGACATTTCTGCACAAGGATTTTATTTAGAAGAAACAAAAACTAGCCAGTAGCGCTGATCTCAACACTAATAACAGGGACAAAAAAGGCTAACAAAGACTGGCAAAACCAGTGCTAGAAGTAATTACCGAGTGGCTATTAAATAAGTGTGGATAAGACCTTTACAGGATAATTTTTTCCCCTCATATTCTGACCAAAACACATCAGAGGAGACAGTAGTTGAGCTAAATCTATTATTTGCCTTATCAAATACAGTCTTAAAATGAGAAAAAGTGTTCTTCCTCTGGGCATATTCTGAGAATATCTAGTAGGTACATTGAGAAGCAGGAAAATAAGATTAGAAAGTGAATATCATAGGTGGCTCATGTGATACTCTCCATGAGATGCTAGTGGAGCATCAGGCAGGCTGGACAGTCTGCAGCTGCAAACTTCCAGGAATGGTGATACCATGCAGAACCACTGCTGTGTCACCTCAGAGGCACAGACCCCACAGTTAAAACTCAGGTCAAAACAACAGTCCTATCTCAGAGAGTTTGTGACTTAACTGACTGCCATTAGACACTTTCTAGAGAGAGCAAATCAAACATGATCCGAACTCGGGACCCCTACATCAAAAGGTACAAGAGACCATTGGACGTTAGTGCTGTTACCCCTTTTAAGAGTCTTTTCCCTTTTTCCGCTATAAAATATTGGTCAATATTCACACAAAATAAAAAAAAAACTCTGACTGAAATATGAAGTCAATATAAACTTGAACTCATCAACCACAATTACAGCTTTAAATTGTAGTAGAAGGAGAAACAGTAAGTTGAGCTAAGGATTATAACAGCAAAACTCCATGGTGTACAGCAAGAACAACAAAAGATAGCATCTACTTCCATTGCAAAAAACAATGAAAAGAGCTTTGAATGGTGTCAGATCTCAGCGGACACCTTGGAATGGAAATCAGGGATGTATCATTCCTTTGGCATACCCTTTCACTCCACTGGCTTTGGCTTCCAAGTCAAGGAAGTGGAAGCAAACCCAGGAGTCAATGTAGCAATTGAGGATTACTGAGCCCCTGCCTTGCCTGGAGTTGCTTCCAGAGGCCAGCACCAGATCCATACTTGGCCACTGCACAGACCTATGACTCCCGCACGTTGCTAGTGAAAAACCCTGAAAAGAGTTTTCAGTGCAGGGTACTGCCTTAGAATATTCATCTGAATGGAGATGGTCTAGTTATGGATTTCTTCAGGTAAATTATTTTATTTATTGAATGGCATCATGAGTTAACTAAGTTTTCTGAAGCCTGGCTACCCCTCACTTTTAACTTCTGACCATTTGCTGGCTTTTATCCCTTTGATGCATTTCCCTCTCATAAATTGCAAATGAGGAATCTTTTTGAAGTATGTGAATTTCCCTTAATGTTATTCCAGTCCACTGGGAATGTGAACATGATCCAAACTTTGTTGGGAGTGAGAGGTTTGCCACAGCTGGCTACAGCCACATGTTTCGCCCTGCTTCATTTACATATTCTAATTGATACAGGGTCTCAGCAATAAGTAAATAAAAGGCTCATAGGCCTGAGATAATTTAATGTTCTTTTTCTTTTCTTTCTTTTCCCTGAAAATTCAAAGTTTTAAGTAAATTGGCTTATTTCTGATAAATGCATTTTGCAGCACATACTGTTTAGGACCTGAAAAGTCTCTCGTAACATACAAGAACAGTTTGAGGGCTAGGGCTTACATTTGTACTTTCTCAATATTACACACAACTCCTCTGCTTCCTATTTTGCAGATGAAGAAACAAAGCAACTCATTTTATGACTTTGTCTTTAGGTTGCAGTAAAATATTTATCTTTAGGTTGCAGAATGGGAAAAGAACACAGATTTCTTTCTGTGTTCATCTCCTTCCTTCAACCTTCAGGCCTCAATTTTATCATAAATATAAAATACCTTACAGAAACCACACATAGACAGGACTGACAGGTTTTGGCCTTTCCTCTGCCACATGAATCCATTCAGAGCCATCCACATGGAGTCATGGCTTGGTGTGGGAGCGTGGCCAGGTCCAATCCTTCTGCTCTTCTGACAAACCAGGATCAAGCTAACAGAGACATTTGGGGATTTAATATTTGATATTAACCAATGGGCCTGGGCAGATGAGGCAGTTGCAGATTGTGGTAACTGGTCAGAAGCTCACTTTTTCCCTCATCAGTTTGCCTAAATTTTTGTCACCAACTTTTAACAGTTTTGCTTTACTGGAAAATACCTATTTCACCCAACACTACATCCATATTGAACCCTGGATTTCATGTAAGTTTTGTTAGCAATTTAAGGGTATTTGAAAAGAAGATAGTTTCCACAAAGCTATTTTTAGGTAGCATATGGGACTTCAGGTAAGAATTACACTGTCTCCTTTTTTCCCTTGTGCTGTTCATGCCCTCCTTACTCCAAAATTATAAACATCCGTGCATGAAAAACTCAAACCTGTTACAAATCTACTTCTTCAGAGAAAAACCTGTCAGCCTAACACTGTAGGAAGAGAAAAAATCTCTGCTGTGAAGTGGAAAGAAAAACTGTGGCTATCAGCCGGTTGTCCTTCAAAAAGCATTAGCATTTTTTGGAACAAGCCCCACAAGCATACAGGGAACAGCTTCTGCACTATTATTCAGGATTTTCTAAGGCTTTGCTAACTTCAGTTTTCATTCAGGTTAATCACTATATGTAGTGACAAATTTTTCTCATGGCTATTTTGTCAAACTGTGAAAGGGAAGAAAACAGGAAAGTGCAACGTATTGTAGAAATCTACTTCCACAGAAAGCAAAGGTGAATCTTTAAAGTTCTGTATTTCTTTTTTGCAAAATAAAGATGTTTTTCTAGAAGTAAGATGAGCTCAGAGTTGCAACTGACACTCCCTGCAATGATTTCTTGTTCTCATACGTGTAAGCTGAGCAACATGTCTTGCTCTGTGATCGCTCCCGCTGCCAAGAAACACACACCAAACAGGCTGTCTCTCCAGTTAATGGCTATTCATATGATCAAACAGCAGACCAAGAGTAAAATGCCTGCATAATTATGATGTAGCCCATAAGACCTTAAATATTGTTTTATTCATTGGTATAAAGACAGTATTATTAAGAGTTAACTGCCAAAAAGAGCTCTGATTTCCATACTTCAACTGTCCTACAGGTGTAGTAGAATTTTTTCTTTCTCAACAGGGCAGAGGCTTCTGACAGTATCTCAGTGAAGACAGAAAAACATCTGAAGACAGACCTGATATATAGCAGAGTAGAAAAATTACCTGAAATAAGACCTATTAGCTAATTAATAAACATATGAAACACTTTATGCCTCTGCAAAACTATTAAGTAAACAACATTTAGTTTCATTAGTGATGCATATCATGTTGAACTGGAGCTTCGAAGAGCACCAGTTACTGAAAAACCATATCCTGCTTACAAAGGACCTGAGCTTCTGAGTCACACAGGCCTGGGTTTTCCACTGTACTTAAATATCTGGAGAAAGGGTAACAACAAAAATTCCCAAGCACACCTGAACAATTTCCCTGTACTTCACGTTAAACAGATTCCCAAAAATGCTTTTCACTGAAAATGTTAAGGGAGAACTAGCACTGATCTCTTTTCTGGATGTTATTTCCCTAATGTACAGGCCTACTGAACAAATCAGCAATGCTCTCTTCGTGTATTTTTCAGTGCCCTGCAGTGACCATTGCATGGGAAAGCAAAGATTCAAATGTTTCCTATCACCATTACCTATGCCAAGCTTATTCACCTGGCTTGAACAATACAGAAGCCCAGAAGCTGTTTTTTTTGTCCAAGGAGAAAGGACAGAAGTAAGTGCTTTTGAAAGGCATGGGACTTGCCAGCATGTTAATATGATGACCCTCAAGTAGCTGAATACATTGGCCAGGTATCATACAGATTAATTCTGATCCTTCCAGCTCCATTTTGTAAGCTCAGACCTAGAAAAGCCACCCTTTTCTGTGGTGAGAAGGTAATTAAAGCTCCCCTCCTTCAGCCTTGCTGTCTCTTGAAAGCTAAGGAAACAAAGAGCAGGGAGTGGCTGCATGATACCAACTCGTACTAAATCTGAGTTGCAGCAAACCCCTACAAATTAACGTAAATAGTATCTTGCAGGTTTCACATATAATTACACAACATAGACAGGTAGGGTGCTCTAAGGAAAGAAAGTATGAACTCATTTTTATTTAACGTTAGTAAACACAGGAAAATGTCCTTTCCTCCAGACACTAAAAATGTATGTAAAATCTAAATGTAAAAATCAGCTTAGTTCTTAGGAGGCAACACTATAGCATCTTAAGTACACATGTACCTTCTTTTTGTTTCATTAGTAAACTCTAGATTTATTGAATTGAAATACTTTTAGATTAATTCCCTCTAGACTGCAAACCATGTGCTTTGTCTAACAGCAATCGGAGCCTGGGAGTTCTAAGCCTATAAACCTAAAATTCAGAGATTTCATTATGGGAAGTGCTATATAGCAGTACTGAAAAATTCAAGCATCTTAATTGTATGAGCTATTACCTTAACTTACAAAGCATTTCGTATAGTCTGTCTGTTCCTGTATTGTATCTCCCAAAAGACTGCTGTAAGTATACAGGGCTGGATGCATCCACTTGAATGGTGTATTTTTCAGCCATGTATTTCTTCAGAAACGGTATATTTTGTATTATTGTGTGGTGCATCCTGCATAGCAACTCTGTAGTTTATTGATTCAATTGAATTGTGCAAGACTGAAATTCTAAACCGTGCTTTTTGCATTGATCCTTAAATCGTATCATTAAAATAAAACCCAATGATGTTTTGAATACACTGATCCTAATAATTTTGCTGCTTGTGAAGTTCCATTGCAGCACCAATGACTAATGGCTCCTGAAGAATAGAATAAAAATCTTCCTGAAACACAATTGTGTCCAAACCATTTGAAAGCTGCAGAAACCAATTACAGTAAAATTCGGTGGTCTCAATCAGGCTCTGTAAAAAACACTTCGGCACTAAGAGATGCTGGGTTATTTATTGTGGGAAGTTACTGAATGCTTAACTATGCAGATGAAATTCTCCTCATTCTTTTCTACAAGGCAGCAAAATAAATAACTTAACAGCTCGCAGTTCCCAAGGTAGACTTGTTAATCGGTCCAATATTGTTCTAATTCTCCTCGTAGCTAACTGAATTGGAGCATGTAACTGGATAAAATGTGTCTGTAGATACCATGTACTTATTCCGATTACTATTTGGTTGATTGATGACTTTCTGATTTTTTGAAACAATGCCAGCACAGTGGCCTCTTGGTAGCTGAACACATGACTGCTGTTTGTTGTTCTTTGGGGGGACTGCAATGCGAGGTCTGGCTCAGTCATTTTTAAAATCAATACTTGCTCTCTGAGCACGGGATAATTTAGAGAACATAATTCAGAATTCTACCTTTCAGCATGTATCCTCCATCAAAAGGGGATTTTTGTCCAGAGTCAGCACAAAGGCTACATGACCCAAGAATGCACAGATAAGGTTAAAAAAGAGAGGGAAAGTACATATTTATGAAC
>JANHGB010002336.1:27841-37942 GCA_026283785.1 Coracopsis vasa | reverse complement strand
TTAAAACTTAAACAGGGGAAGTTTAGATTGGATATAAGGAAGAAGTTCTTTACTGTGAAGGTGGTGAGGCACTGGAACAGGTTGCCCAAAAAAGTGGTAAAGGCTCCATCCCTGGCAGTGTTCACAGAATTGTAACAAGAAACTCCACATAGAAATATGTGGAATTTAGGTTAATGCTTTAATTTATGCTTTAAAATGTTCAGAACAGCTATGGTGCATGCCTGGACTGGAAAAAAAAAAGTCTGAATAAATGTAGGATTGTTTTCCTAATGTTTAAACTTGGTAAAAGTATCTGGATTAGGAGGGTTAACTTTGCTATTTATTTATTTAGGGTATTTCTCTGTCTTCCTAGTTTCAAGCTAGGGCAGAAAATAAAGTGCTAAAGCACACAAAAAATGCTGTTATTTTTAGAGCAATTAGACAAAATTTAGGAAAGAAATTAAAATTTCATGCAACTATATTTTTTTTGTTATTTTCCAAGTAAAGAAATTCATGTATATAACTAAATTAAGTGGACTTGTAAGTAAAAGAGCCAAAGCATTTTAGATTCATGTAATGCTATAACTCATCATATGAATGTTTCCTAAATTTAGATCCAAAAAATAAGTTCCACGAGTTTTATACTAGTTTACATTGAAATAGTAATGGACTTTTCTGAACTTCTGAACTTACTGAGCTTTCTCAACTAAATGCTTTGACATAGGTCATCAGAGATTAGTCTTACTTAAATAGGCAGATAAGCACATATACGGATCCTCTTTCCCTTTTACCTTTTTTTTTTTTGAACTGATAGACACAATATGACACAACCCTTTTAAATTTATTTTACTGCTTTTTAAGGAAACATGGTTTCTTATTTTTCTGATCTGTGTGTTAGACAAGTTGTAGGTCTTGGGTTGCTTGCATCAGGGAAAGAACGCCAATGTTAGATTTTCCTTACAATTCTTTCATTACTTCTTCCTTACGATCACAGACAAATGATCTTTTATCCTTGAGTGTAGGAAGATTTGAACAGATGGCAGTCTCTTTGCTTATCTAACACTTTTACAGGCAGAATTTGGCTAAGAAAACTGTCTTTCTCTTCACTTTTTCTAAAATAAATAAATAAATAAATGCATCAACATATTTCCTATTACTGTGTTCAGTGCTTCTTCTTTTCTCAGGTTCAGTGATCTTTTTCTGTTATTTTTCACAGAAATATGATCGTTTATGTATACTACTCAGTAAGGTACTTCCAACAGACATGCCCCAATTATTTTGGATAGAGGCATATACCTCTGTTTTTGTAGACAATTCCCAAGAAAGGACCATAAATGATTTGCAAGCTATCTATCTCAAATGCGAAAATATGTTTATACGATCCTGTTATCCATTTTAGTATAAGCCAAGCTCAGAACAGTGTGTAATTATTATTCCCTTTGATGTCTTAACTGATCTAGTCACTGGTTATCATTAGTTAGACATATTTCTGCTTCCTTGAATTCTGAATATCACCAAATGTATTATTTCAGGTTCTTTAATAGATACTGTGATCAACTTAATTTACCTTTTTCTTCCTTTCTTTTTCTAAAAGTAACACCAATAAACTACAACACTGATTCCTAAAATTCGTAGAACTAGACTGTATCACTATTTGCTTTCATCAAGCTATATACATATGTGCACAAAAATACCTAGCTAGGATTGTCGAGGCAGCAATTAAATGATTTTACTTACTCTGTCTAAACAACATTGCTTCTGTAAGCTGAATGCTTTAATATAGACAAGCTATAAAACAGCTATAGGGATTTTTCTTTATGGTAATGTGTTAATGGCTACACTGACTAAAACTGCCTATAAAAGATACAAAATAAGGGTGACTATCTTATCTAGCCACCACATTATCCATAGCATTTAATAAAAATATTACAGAGTTCACTATACATGCTTTGTACCATGTCATAAATAACCTAAAGTCTACCAATACTGAATATACACTGTGTCTATTCAGTGTATATAGCATATATATTGTGTATATAGGACACAGTTTCTAACTTTTTTAACTTATGAAATGAATTCATATCTAGAGATCTCAAAATTCATGATGTGTCAAAATTTTCAATTTAGAGAATTATAACCAGCAAGGATCTCACCTGGCCAGGGTGTAGTTTATGAAGGACCTCCATAAATCTGTCTGATAGCCCACAAAGTTTATAATTTGCCTAGAGAACTCATTAGGAATCCCCTGGCCACAGAGAAGCTTGGGATAAGATTCTCCTCCTCCCCTGTAAAGTGGAATTTGACACCTAATAAGAAAGGTATTTTCTCTTTTCTTACTACTTATAGATATTTTGAAGTGTCTTGAGGTTTTCACAGTCTTTGCGTGTCCCCTGCTTTTATCTGTAGTGAGCTATCCATATACAAATTCCCAAATCTTCTGCATTTCTATTCAGGAAGTCATAATGCAGTTATTAACAGAGATTTCCACATGGAGTTACTGAATCATATTTGTAAGTTTAGTTCATGCCTAGGTGCTGTGACATCAATGCACACTGTTTTGAATTGGTCTAGTAGTCTGGTACGTTACTGAGTAATAGCTCACTGCAGCTCTTAACAAGCTGTGTAGACCAACTTTGTAAGTAAAGTATCACAGTGCCTCGTGACGTCCAAAATAAAGAAAGTATTGCGCTGAAATATTTATAGTCTGAAGGTTTTACCCATTAATAGGTCATAGATATTGTCTTCAGGAAAGAGTCCATTGAGATGACTTGGACTACTCATGTAAAAACAAGTTACATATATATTTGCAATAAAGTCTTAAGAGACTTTAAATTTTAAGAGATTCCAGTTCAGGACAGTCCTCCAACTGAACTTCAGTGTATCAAATCATAACAACATCCATGACAAAGGAATCCTACTCCACTGAGCAAAAAGGTTACTACAGAGATTTCCTTTTTGTCACAAAAGGTTTGAAAATTTTATTTAGTAACTCTGTGTGGAAGAAAATTTTGCTGTTTAACACTTAACATAAGTGGTATATATATTTCATGTAAGATATGTTGTCATGATTTAACTTCTGTTTTGGATGTAATTTCCAAACAACGAGTAGCTCAGTTATTTACATTTATGTTTCTCAACTCATAATTTAGTTTCTATGCAGTATGTTCATCTTTTTAAAGCACTGATTTTTGGCATTTATGAATATCTGTGTATATCCAAACAAAAATCAGGTCCAATTAATTTTCAAGGATAGTTCACAGTCATATCTAAAATCTGCACTGGAAAAAAATTGATTGTGGACAGATATGTCATAGGTATGCACATACCAGAAAATTTTAAAATAAAACAACAAATGGAAACATTGCAAGTGTCAGATTCATGAAGTCAAAATACTAATTAAATAATCCACTTTCACGAATTGTAACATATATCTAGTTATATTTTTTGCTAACGCACTGATTTTGTACAATAGTAATGATAAATTAGAAATTAAATTGTTAGGAAAGAAAGATCTGCTTTTTACCCTAATAACATTGTCGAAAGACCCTCTATACTTCTACAGAGGAGCTGAAATGAAAACTATAGTATTTCTTTCCATTAAAAAGATTAGGATAATATTTAGTACATTACCGCTGAAGTAGGTTTCATTTCCAATGAGTTATACGCTGATCAGACAAATATATTTTCAAACGTGTTTTATATGAACATATCAAAGGCAGTTACTAGTTAGACAGAAATATGATACGGAGACACACATACCTATATGCTATCAGTGCCAAATTTTGCTCTTTACTGTACATGCACAAATCCTAATGAGATAAGTAGGGAATGTATTTAAATAGTACACATATTAAATTGCTACATTTCAATATATTGTTTTCCAGACTATGCGCATATAATCAGATTGTTGTCCAAGCAGATGTCCATTTGATTACTTAAAGTCCAAACTGTGGTCTGGCTAGCAGCCAGCAAAGTCCAAATTGCGGTCTGGCTAGCAGAGGGCATGGGAAGGGCAAGGAAAATACAAGTCTTTTTGTATCAACAGGTGACAAGAGTAAATAGGAGAAAAAAAAGAGGGGAGTAAGTTCAGAGGAATACACCTTTCCTGAATCATACAGATATGCAAGAAAGAAAAAAGATCTGGCAGAACTTTAACCATTTTTCATGCAGTGATGGTTGTGTTGCATGTACATGGCTCACGTTAGCTGATATAGACAAAAGCAGGGTGAGGACAGCAGCAGGATCTCACAGCAGTTTCTTTTTCTTTGGAAGTCTGCAAAGTCCTGGGCTGTTCTAAGAAGAGGAATGCAACACGCTCAGAGGCAACAAACTACCCAGAGTGAGGAGACAGCTTTCATTAGTCCATCCAAGTATCCCTTTTAAGGGCTCACATTCTGAGTACTAAACTTCAATTCATGTATTTATGGTCAAGTTAAGAAACCATAAAAGCAGAGAGACAACAAAAACAGACTGATATACAGTTCAAAAAACTCACAGTTGCACTGAAATTGAAAAAGACTAAAACTAAATGTGCATGCCACTCAGAAGTCCCAATAAAAGGATTAAAAATCACAACCAAACAACAAAACCCCCACAGATCCCTGATATATATATCTCCATATGAAAATGTGAGAATGTTTGATTACTGTCTAATAGGGAGTGCAGTGTTTAGTTGTCAAGTGATTAGATGCTTTATTTGGAATAAAAGGAACTGATAACCAAACAAGCAGGTATGTATTTACCATGGTTCTCAATACAGCAATACCTATTTTTGTACCAGGCATTAGTGTTTTGTAAAATGTTTTCTTTAAACTAAAAAGTACAATCCAAATGTGCCTAAGGAAACAATCAGCTAAACAGTATCAGGCTCTTGGATTTGCTTGTACAAAGCTAGTAAAAGAATCATAGCGCTTTAGAAGTGACAGGTAGTCAGTTATTTCCACAGTGGGTAGATTTAGACTTATCAAAACTATTTGAGAAGCCTAGACATAAAATTGATTGAATTTCATTATTCAGTGATAATCTTGAATACTGATATGAAGCCTACTCTAACCTTAAGAGCCTACCTTAGCTAGCAGAATTAAAAGACATTTCTTTGCTGTATAAAATAGGAGCAAAATCAGTTGGTTCTCACCAATGCACACAAATGCACACACCACATTAATTTTTGAGCTTTACTTTGAGTAGTTTTAAGCTGGTTCCATGGACTGAACACCCATTTGCAGTCAGAGCATGTGATGTCCTCCCCATTTAAAAGGAATCCAGTTTGCACACTCAGTGTTGTAAACTGAAATGCAATAATCATGGACAACTCAGAAATCCAAGAAGCATACTCTTGTTAAACACTGAAACGCCTCTGTAGATGTAAACAATAATACTATTCACACACCCAGAGGTGGTTTAGTTGATGATATTGAGAAGTCAATTTCTGCTTTGAAATTGCCTTTTGGTTGAAGCTACTTCCACCCACAGTGCATATAAAGTGATTAGAAACTAAGTAATGAGACTAGTTTTTCTAAAGTAAGGTGCTTAATGTTAGCATTATGAACACTTCAATAGATAATGTAGGATCTTCTGTTGAGTCTTTAATATTTTAATTATTATTTTATTTTCTCATGTCCAGGATATGAAGTGCAGCAATGCCCTTCTAATACAGCAAAAATAATCCGTAGATTAGTATCAGCTACAAGTGTATCAAATGCATACATAACTTTAATAATTAAAGGCGTTATAACATCTTGCTTCACTGTTATAAAAAGGGTGAAATGTCCTGTCTCCCCAGGTTCAGAAGCAACAGAAGAAGAAAAATTTTGGCAAGTCCATTACCCAGTAGCCTTCCTCCATCTCTGCAACATCAGGACATTATAAAAATATTGCAGTGTATGCAGAAGCTTAGCAACTGATAAGACTTCCGCTGACAGTGTATTGCTAAGTTACTTTGAGATACTGAGAATATGTCAAATTGCTAAAACACACAGGAATTTTGAGTCCTAGTACCTACTTCAACCTTCTAGCCGTAGAAAACTACTTTTGTCACCCAGATAAGTCAGCTGGATTAAAACAACAATACATATTAATTAACTACGATATAACTAGTGACTTAAAAATTACTGCTGATGAAATGTAAAAATAGGATATCCAAACCCAGCAAAAGGATCACAATAACATCAGATAGTTAAAGTCCTAATCTTTACTCAGTCTGAATAACGAGAAGCAGCAGCAAGACACTCTGAAGCAAGAGATACTCTTTTCCATAGGATAAAAAGTTTGGTCTATTCATCCTTTGGTGTGAACAGAATGATGTTTTATAATCACTAGAACTTGCGACATGCAATGATGTGTTACGATGCATAGCATTCAGATGCTACAAAGTAGAATAAGATTGCTATTTACTGTAGATTTCTTCAGGAGTTATAACTAACATTAAAATTCATGGAGCAAATGTGACAAATCACCAGGAAAATATAGGAGCCCTTGGAATGCCCATGGATCAGGCCCATGCAATCAAGCTACAGTATATGCATTCAAGGATTGTGCAGAACATCACAGTATAGTAATATAAAATGTATAGGCAGCTTGCTCTTGCTACTCTGAAGTAATTTTCCACAGCCTCTGGCCAAAGTCTGTTAGAATCAGGGTATGATTAGCCGCAAATTTTATGCACACTGACATTAAGCAGCATCATAAATGCCCAGTAAACATTTTCTGACTTCAAAAACTCCAGATACTTCTAGACTGAGTATCATAGTAGCAAATGGTGCCACATGATGTGCTTAGTCTGCTTAACAGGTAACATCTGAGGCAAGTTAGCAAGTATACAGACTGCAATTGTCAGCACATCTTTGTTTATGCTTTTGCTCCAGTGCTTCCCATCAAAACAGCTAAATGCACAAGAAAAGAAATAGCCAAGACTGTCTATCCTTTCTCTTGTCAAGAGACAATACAGAAGCAATTATACAACTGAGTTGACTGTATGGAGCCAGATAGCCTATAGTAATCTGTAATCTTACCTTGGCATACAAACTTCAATTCCTTGGCATCTGTGACAGTTGTTCTTTTATCTGACCTCTTCTTTTCTGTCCGACGGTGGCTACGTCTTTTCTTTGTCTCTCCCCAAAGATTCGATCCGCCATGCATGCTTGGAATGTTCAGAATGGCAATTCCTTCCAGAGAAATATTGATTAAGTCTAGCTGAATCCCATCACACTGATTAGCAAGAAGAAAAAAAAAAAGGGGGGGGAAGAGGGAGAGAGAAAGAACAGTCAAAAAGAAAGAAAAATCAGAATGTTCTACATATCATATATTTTTCTTTGGCAGTTCATTGTTCTTAACACTGTTAAAGGTTTACTCAATGTTTACACCTAAGATATATATTTATATCTGGAAAGGAGGTATGAGATAGGAACTAATCCTCATTCAGAAGGGAAAACATGATTCTAATTCAGCTCTTGATTGCTTAAGTGTGGCATCATTTGGTAGAGTCTTGTTATCTGATACCTATTCATTGACCCAAGCGAAATATATTTGCAGCTTCATTACAGCTATTAGCAGAAAAAAAAAATATACTACAAAAATTTTTATAGCAATAACTGGAGGGGTTTTGTTGCGTGTTCCAGCTAAATTGTCTGTCTCATGATTTTGCAATGACACTTGTCATTATAACACCTGAGTGCCTTCCATATGAAACTAAATATAAAATTTCCCTGCATACAGAGCATACGCAGCTTCACTGATAAGGTCTAAGCAGGCCCTAAGAGAACAGAACAACACACAGGTACCAGTTTCAACCTAAAGGCACAACTGGCACATTAACACAGGGCTATGACTGACTAGTAACTCCTACTGAGAGGAAAGATTAGTAAAACTGGATAAAAAAAATGCCGACACAACTACACCATCTCTTACCCCAGAACCTCCATCAGCCAGTTCTCTGAAATGTGCATTGTTGCCAAAGGAAACCATAGGATATGGAGCCAAAGAAGAGGTATCAGTGCTCTAAAAGCCTTCCAAGACATACTGGACACACAGAAGAAATCTTATTCTATGGGACAGTTCCTTCGGTGATGGAATTATTACTGTAAGGAATCTTGTATCACTAATGCATATTCTTCCTGCTTTCTATAGCAAAACTGGATATAGAAGCATTTTATAGATGTACACTCCTTTGCTAAATCTGGCTTCAAATTATATCTTAAAAAGGGACCATAGTTTTCACTTCAGCAGAATGGCTAAGGGACCTTATTAGATTGTTCAATGACAAACTGCACCATCTTCTTAGGTGGCAGAAGCCTGCAACATTTGCAAACACAATTCACCTGACATACATTGGATGAGATACATCTAGCTTGATAAGACACACCTAGCCTTTGCTGACTACAATTTACTCAAGCTAAATCAAGTCCTCCTCCCCAGCCACTTTGGTTTAGGATTAAGAGAAGTATAGCAAAATACTGCAGAACCTCTACATTAAAAAAAAAAAAATAAAATGACCGAACTTCAGATTACTACAGTTGAAGCTGCAGGTGGAAGGCAAAGCATCCAGTTCCACTTATTAGCTCACTGAACCTGCAAATTTTCTAGGATGTATCTTGACTAGAGGTAGATCAGCTTCATTCCTCCCAACATAGACATACTGGCAAGTCACATGCACCTTACAGTGTATAGCAGCATATTTTTAAAAACATTAGATCCTACTCGTGCAATGTTCTGCAAGCCAGTAGGGAAACCAGTCATGCATTTAAAACTGATTAAGGGTTTTATTTTGTAATTCCAATACACAATAATCAGGAAGAAAACTGGAAAAATAATTAACCATGCTTCAGTAATAGTCCACTGACATCTTGCAGCTTACTGCTCTGTGGGTCACTGGCACTTTTTCCTTTCTGCCTAAAACTTCACTGCATGTTCGAAGAAGAAAAGTAGAACTCAAACATAACTGCGCATAATTATTCATTTACCCTGAAACTTTCTGAGATTACAAAACAGAACTGTATTATAATGCATACTTGGCATCTTCTCAATTCTTCTAAGAGTGTAAATCTGGAGAAAGAACAATTTCAGCATTAGATTTCCATTTCGTATTTGCTCTTCAAGAATTAAATGTTAAACCTGTGGATTATATTCATATAGGAAAACCTTTAAAGTCAAAAGACATATCTGAAAGTGAGTTGGCAGTTATGGCAACTTCTCTACTTGAAAGTGTAACATTTTAATAACCCATTTCTTACAAGAAAAGAGGCATGGGTCTTCAGTGAAGTTGTTCAAAGAAGCTGTGAATGCTCCATCCCTGGTGGTGCTCAAGGCCAGGTTGGACAGAGCCTTGGGTGACATGGTTTAGTGTGAGGTGTCCCTGGCCATGGCAGGCGGATTGGAACTGGATGATCTTAAGGTCCTTTCCAACCCTAACTATTCTATGTTTCTACGATTCTATGTTGAGACATGTTAACATAAGAAAGAAAAAGCAACTTAGAACCCTTAAAAAATATTTTAGGTACTTGGTGCTTGCACTGTTACAAAAAGGGCCAGCTATGTTACACTGATATTTTCTAAGAATCTCTATTTCCACCCCGAATATAAGTTTCCATCTCATTTTATGAAGAAGCATACTCAATACACAAATAGAAAGATGAAAAGATAGAAAGACAGACATATGGGCAAACAGATCTTCAGTTTGCAAACTCAGATCCAGCTCCAGTGATGCTGTCTCTGTAACACAACTATAAGAGTCAGTTCTCAATTTTCAATGTCCATTGATTTAGGGGTCCAAATATTTCTACACATTTTTATAGCCATGATGGTCTGAAGATGGAAAAAAACCAAGGTTTCAGGAAGGGATGACAATTTTTCAATACAATTACAATATTTTTTATTAGACAAGAAAAAGGAATATTGTACTACACATAAAGTCATGGAGAATTATCACAACAAAAGACTAAACCAGCTCAATATCTTCACTTTTTCATCTCTTTAATGTTTCTAATATTGATTTTACTGGATTTGTAAACAAATAAATAATAATACAAAGGGAGATTACTTTTGATACTGAACTGCAAATCACCAAATTGCGGTAAGCTGTTTTCTGATATCAATAAAAACCTTGGAAGGCAGGATGTAGGAAAGCCC
>JANHGB010002336.1:12054-27741 GCA_026283785.1 Coracopsis vasa | reverse complement strand
GGCTGGACTGCAAAACTGAGCCAGGGAAATTACAAAGGTCCTTAGAAAAGACATTGGAAAGGGTCAGGAACCTTTTACCTAAACCTCTTCCAGAAATCAGGTCAAACAGCAGATTTACCAGGAAGGGTAATGGGGTTGTGTGATCGATCCCCAGTGCTGGTGTGCTCAGTTTGGGCATGAGTGCTCTCCTGTGAAGTGATATGGTTGTGGGGACATCCACATTTGCTTCAGGGTTTGTTTGTCACAAGCAGAACAAAACTCTTGGAAGAGTAAGATGATAACTTTTCTGGGTCAGGGAAAATAACTCTTGAGGTTAACAGCTAGGGACCTAACCCATTCTTCTGCAAAATCAAGCCACCTGACAAAGGAGGGAAAAAAACCACACTCCTTTTCTTCCCCAGCTATGGTTTAGCTATGTGGTAGCTGCACAGGTGATGAAAATGTAGGCTTGAATTACCCCTAGTGGAGTGGCCTTCTCCCAGATCTGAAACAAAATGAGATCTCCTCCACAGCAGGTGATTTCTTTACCTGTTTAGACCTATGTAAGAGGTAAAGGTGCCATTGCTGCTTTTTTCTGTTTGATTTTTGAGGCAAAATATGATCTGTCACTGGTTCTCCACCTCAGCAAAATGTACAAAGCACAAAGCCATCCATTCTTTTGGCATCAGACGACTGTCTCGATGGTGAATAGCTTAAGGATACCAGAGTACTTCTCACATGGGAAACACACCATCCTGCTGAGAGGGGAGTTTTTATACACCCCGCTCAGGCAGCTGCAATTTTCCACTTGGCACTGCTTGCTTAGGAGTTACCATTAGTGCCAGCATCAACTTAGGGGCTGCCGCGGGAAAGGGGTGATATTTTATACAACCGTTTGCAGCTCCATTTAAGCCTTTCTTGTTGCAGTTGATCCTCTTCAGTCATCCACGGATGTTGCCACATGGGTAACAACACAAACTAGTACATGTAGTTATTCGTCTAATTTCTAATTATAGTGCAGTGGAAAAATAAGAGCTAATAGAAATGCTTGAGCAAGCAAAGTTGGGCTATTTGCCACTTTCTTGTTATAGCTCCTCTGATGCCTCTCACTTCTGCTTTGCAATAACCCCTGCTACTCCCATCATGTGGATCTAGATCGGAGTCTGTCAGTCATAATTTCAGTGTGCCAGATGTGATGTTATGTTATGCCAAATGTGGCTTGAACTGAGTGCTAGCATGACTCAAACCACTTTCTCTTGTGATCCAAACAAGATTTAATAAAAGTGCGGGGTGGGATTTTGGTTATGACTATTTTGTGTGTTGATCGGGTCTGTTGGTTTAGCTCCCTAGACATGCTAAAAAGCAGTACATTTACTAGCCTTTGTTTTTACACAAGTGAACAGTGAGTGGCCTCAAATAATATGGGTGGAAAATAGCTTGAAAAGAGGATTTTTTTGTTGTTGTAAAAACGCATGGATTTTTGGGGTTGTTTGGAGCAATTTCACAGAAATAAGAGCAGGTTAAAGGAGGTAATGACATGTTTGTAATTTCATTCCTAAGGCTCACAGTGTCCTTGCGTCTGCCTAGTTTTCAGCCTGGAGATAAATCAAGGGCTTCAATTTCCAAATCTGTCATAGAAGCTTCACAAATAAAAATGCTGACAAAAAATATCTGCTTTTAAATGGCTACTTGCAAGCGCTGACAACTAACAGTCTATACATCTTTCACCTTACAGGGAAGAGAAGTAGTGTGTATTGCCAGGAAAAATGAAGAGGAGAAAGGCAATGCTCCTGAAGTTAAGGTAATCTAAAAGTATGACAACAATAAACCATTTACAGCCATGTTTTGAATGCTTGATGAAAACAAATTTCAGGTGGTGTATTAGCAAAGCCTCACAGCTGCTTGCTGTAGGGGAAAAAAATGGATGTGGAGTTAGAATATGAAGTAGAAAGACCATGTGGACAAGCAAAATTCCTTCCCACCCCAGCTGCCCTTGCAGCTGCTGTGGCTGCTCCACCGTGCCCACAAAGAGAGCTTATACGTGACTGGGGAGGAGTGGGAAACAGGCACCATGAAACCCGGCACAGATTATGCTGGTTAATGCTGAATAATTTGCTGTATCTGTTAGCTGCAGGCTCTTAGTTTCTTACAGGAGATGAATTCCAATTAAAAGTCAGAGCAGGAGCAGTTGATAGTAATAGGTAAATGAGGACAGTTACTTTGCCAAAACTAGGGATGACAGAGCTGAAATGAAAGGTGGGAGTGCTTTGTCTGGCAGCACTGCAGAGCCCCTGAACTCCTGATTATGGTCCTGTGTAGCATCCTGTGTAGCTTTATGGCCCTGTAGCATCAGATGATGGTCATAACTACAGTCCCCTTGGTCTGTAAGACTGAATTCTGTTGAAGATTGTGGTGCCATATCATGTTCTTGAATCCCTGACATGGCCTTGCTGTCATTAGAGGCAGGATAGAGTGAGTTAGGCTCCATGCCTAGGCCCAGGTTACCTGGCTTCATGAAAGATTGGACCTGCTTCAGCCTAAAAGCAGAGAGTAAATCAGCATGCAAGCTCTGTGGGGCTCTGGCCTGACTGCAAGATCTGAATTAATGTGGCAGGATAAGTGCACCCACTGACCCAGGTGCTCTTCCCAGGAGACCTCTTGCCTTTATTACCTTCTAACATATGTACTTGAGTGTAGTTAGGCCCTTCCAGTCAGCTTGTCTCCTTAAGGCTTCTGCCTGGAAAATCCTGATGTGCAACAGCTCTTTCGCAGATCCAGGGAAAGAACAGTACATGCTCTATGCAGCTGAAGTGCCCTATGTAAATTTATTTCAGAGTGTCATACTTATGGTGTGTGCCCCCCAGGATTTGCCTATGTACATGCTGTGGGCAGATTCTGTGATGGCCACAATTCCTGTTCAAGCGGGATCTGTGCTCATATCCTACACAGCAGACAAAGTCTGCCTGGATCTGATTTTTAAGGCAAAAAAAGAGAGCATGTCAAAGGAAACTTGTATCTGGTGTAGCCCTTACTGATGAGAAAGGACAGGGTATAAAAGATAGAGGACCGTGTTGTTTAACTGTAATAAGGATTGTCTGAAATGCATGAAAGCTGCCTGTGAGAAATAATGGCTTTTTAGAGCTGGGAACTTGTACACATACCCTTGCTTTCTATTGATAGGGATAGAAAACCTGCTCAAGACTGTGATTATCTTCATAATTGCAGTCTTTGTCAGATGGTTGCATTCAAAACCAGTTGAGAAGGTGGGTGCTCTCGTTTTGCTCTTCACAACTTCAGGGTCAACCAAGCCCTGTGAACTTCACTATCCTAATTTTACTTCTAGTTTGTAAAAGGAAGGGTTAGAAAAAGTTTTTACTTCAAGTAGATGACTTGCCACCTCAGAGCCATTGACAGACAGCTCAGTAAGTAGCTGCCACTGAGTTTTTATTTCAGGGAAAGTTTTAGAAAAAGAATACTTTAATCTGCAGATCTGGAGAGTAATCTGTGAATAAGGGCAAAAAGGGTTAGTATTTTTAGGACATGTTACATTCAAAGGGCTCTTCATAGGGCTAATGCACAGCCATTAACAAATTGATCTTCAGCCCTTGTGTGTAGTCAAGTAGGAAAGTTTTATAGATGGGAAGACTGAGACAAAACCTCTTGCTCCAGGCTGCCTAGTGACAGAGCTGGCTTCAGAAGTCAGCATCTCCTGTCTCCCTGTGTCATTCCTCCAGACAGCACTGCCAAGCAGCAAAAACCTGAATCAGAGACACCTTTCTGTGAGACTTAAATAGAATGACCATGAAATAAATATAACAGTAAAAGCAAAAGGCAGACCAAGCAGTGCTGCTGCATTGTGAGTGCTGGGATCTGCAGAGCAAAACCATATTTTGGTAAAACTAACACCAAAGGCATTAAGTTTTATTATCAATATCAGATCATTGCCCATCTCGGTAATCACTGGACTGTCTGTTTGACAAAAGAACTTTTGAGAACTGCTAGGCTGTTATTATATATAATTGCTCTTTACAATGACTGAATATCTTTAGTGAAAATGAAACAGTGATCTCCACTGTAGCAGAATCTATTAAATAATTGGAAGCATGGCTAGTATCTTTGATGTTGAAAGTAAAAAATTCAATAAGCAGTCTCATCAGGCTTTCTAACACAGCAGAAAAAAAGGGCTGCAGGCAGGAACATACCGACACTACAGGTCAGTGAAGGTTTATGGATTTGTGTGCCTTAGAAAGGAGGCAGAACCTAGCTGCACAGGACTGTTGAACCATTAGATACCTCAGGGGGTGTCAGGGTATTGTTGTGTAGCCTTCTAAAAATATAAATGGTAGGGCCAGACATCAAATGTTTCTCCCCTGCCCAGATTTTATGAGAATATCATGTGTCCTGAGGAGATGTCAGAACTGTGCTTCAGCTGTTTTGCTGCTTGACACTGGCATATTATCCTTAGAAGATTAATTTTCACATTTACAAAGAAGTCTTCATTTCTTATAATTTGCAGCCTAAATTAAAATAATTTGATCTTTGACAAGGATGAAATGTCAAGCAGAAGGGGGTCCTCTACAAGCCACGGCCTGTGGCTTCTGAAATCTGCCTAATTTATGTCAGTCACTTCTTAATACATATTTAAGTATTACACGAAAAAGATGATAAATATGCAATCTGACACCTTTGGTATTTCCCTGCTGTTAATTTATAAAGGTCTGGCGTCCCCCAAACTGACTGGAATTATTTAAATAAAAGAAGAATTGCGAAATAGGATGGCGCAGGGTCTGGCTTCCATTTTCACTCAATATTGAACACAGCAGGTAGTACACTAAGACAATTATTTGACTAGGCCTCAGAATCCCACAGTGACAAGGAACTTTCTGAATTAGTAAAGGAGGATTTCTTTTGTTCATACACAGATGAGAAGTTTGCGCTACAGGTAGCTCTGCGTTGTCCTAACACATTCATATGCTACAACAACAAAACACAGATGTGTTCTGCTTCTTTTCCTTTCCTTTCCTTTCTTTTTTTTTTTTTTTATTTCAAGTAATGCAACAATGCTGCTAAAAATAAAAGCATGATTTTAAAATGTGGAGTATGCCTACCTAGATTAATAATAACCCTAGCGCTTCTATTTCTTTTTTGCCTTCTTTCCTGGCCTCAGTCCGTTTTTGGGCATTGTCTTTTACACTACTTTGATTTATCAGTTATTTTCAGATCACCTTAAGAATATACATATCCATGCCTGAAAACAGCTGAGGTTAAGGCTTTGCTGTGTAACCAGATGCAATATCATGCAAAACTACATGATAATTTAAATTTCTTTCCCCCATCTATTAATATCAGGTGGTATAGAAGGTGCCACTCTGGTCCCACAATGGTTTTACAGCATTGCAGGTATGGGCTATGCCATGCCCACTGGCACTGCATCTATGCTTCCTCTCATAAATACCTTCACACACCTTTCTTTTTTTATGAAGTGGAAATAAAGTATAAGTAAGTGCTCTAAACTATAAAATCTTAAGCCTCATTTACTGACACATTATCATTAAAAAAAATCCTTACTCTTGCCCTCATTTGTTTTTTTTTTCCCCTTTAGAACCTATGTTTCCCTACTCAACTTTTCCGATCCCAATTTTGAAATAAAAACGTATCTTACTCTGGATAATGTAAGGATTTAGTGTCCAAACTTTGTTCTGCATCTCACACAGAAGAAAATATACAGAACATGAGACATCAATGAAAGCTAAGCTTAATTAGGTTAGAAATCAAATGTAGGATTGAATAAATAATTGCCCATAGAACACCTGATTGCTGTCTCCCAGCTCAAGAGATACAGATCCTTAATCTTCATGGGCTTTGTTCATTCAAGAGTTGGCTATAGAGTAAACACAGTCTTTTTGCATTTTATTCGAAGTGAAATGTGGTATCATACATCAAGCTCTCATTTACAGCAATGTCCCCAAGCAAAGAGCGGCAGGTTGAAAATAAGATGAAAACAGCACCACTCCAAAGTGTTTATAAAGTTCAAACAAGAAACATTAGATACAAGCATATTGCCAAGTACTGTTCATTTAGATGTAATTTACTCACCGTAAATAAATCTGTAAATAACTACCTCTTAACACTTCTTGTGTAAACACTGTGGAAACTATTTCCCCTATGCTTTTTGTTCCTATTTGTAGAACTAATGATAATGACCAGAATAGTTGAATAGAGTATTAACAAACATGGCTCATATACTGGAAATGTAATACTTCAATGGTAATAACAGTATTACTGATATGAATTGGTAATTATACAACTGCTATCAGCAGCATCACAAATGTGTATGCAAACTGCTTTGGGATGTTAACATTTCAACGGTTACAATTAGATGGTTTAAGATCACATCTTAATAAGTACTGGGCTATGTAAGACTTTTGTTGGATAGAAATATTTTCTTGGGAAAGCCTGCTCTTCAATTTGTATTTAATCAAAAGGTACATTTAACTTGCAGCATATCTGAATAAAATCAAACCAGGCAAGCATTTATTCCAATAACTAACAAAATATTTTTGAGGCTACATGTACTTAAATCCACATGTGTGAAGTACTGTTTTGGGAAGCAAGGTTTTTTTGGTTTGGTTTGGTTTTTTTTCTGGGGTTTTTGTTTGGTTGATTACTGGGAATTTTAATTTTTTAATCTAACCCCTGTGGAGCATGTTTCCACTTGAAGAAGACATAATAGCATAATAGGAAAGTCTGGCACCACAGGTCTTACTGTTTCAGCCTCAGTTTTCTTTGCTACTGTTCTACTACCAGATCCATGGCCCCTTCATATTATTTCAGACTTTGCTTTTCAGAAGGCTTTGACCAGACTCTGACAGCTCTCACCATACCTCTCCAAGTGTCTCATGCTACTATACAAATACTGCATTGACATGAGCAGTTTCTCATTACTATTAGAAAGGAAAAGCACCATAATCCTCTTGAGAAATTATTTCATTATTTAACTTAAATTCTCAGGTTCGTACTTTCACTCAGTGAACAATTTTAGTTTACTCATTTTTAAACATCATCCCCCCAAACAGTTTATGTAACTTAGCCACTTATTTTATCAGCCATCAAAGTAGCACTGGCACATTATTTTAAATTCCTATTTTGTCTGTAAGTATCCTGTGTCTTTTCAGTTAATGTTCAATGTATAAGGGAAAGATGACCCCTTGTGCAGAGAGAAAAGTTATTTAATGAAGGGGAATGATTCCAAAAATATATATATTCTTTAACCTTTATTCAGAAAAGTAAGTACAATTTTAGGGAATTGAGTTTTAAAGGTTATAAAAACTTGGGACCTAGAAATAATAAGATTTTTTTATTTTAATCCTGCAGCAGCTCTCACTCCCTCCAACAGTCTTTCATTTTTCCATCTGACCTAGCCACTCTCCCTATTGATTTCTAATGTTATATTTCACCTCTTGACCTTGTCTACTGTATTAAGACTTCACTAATCATCAAACTGAACTTTGTTCTAGTGTGCAGGCTACACTACAAATAGACATGATAAAAATAATATTTTGGAATAGAGGGTCGAAAGGATGTGCACTGCTTTGCCTTGTTGGATTCAGGCACTTTGCACCCTTGCTCCCTGCATTTCAGCTAAACTAGTGACATTTCAAGGATAAAGGCAACAATTAGTTTCTTACTTCTATTTCTACAGATTCATGCAGCTTCTTACAGGTGGCTGAGAAAGTTTCCGAAGTGCCAAATTCAAAATACCAAAATTTGTTCTTCATTCTGAAACAAGAAAAAAAGAAAAGAAGAAAGATCTTATTCACTATCAACATGTGACAAAAGTGATCACCCTGTCTTCCATTATAAGTAATGGCAAAGGCTTGGGAACATGTGACATCCCATTTGAAATAGATGAGCTCATAATTTTCAAAGCTTAAATGTTGGTGTCAAGTTGTATGATATCCCCTAAAGGGATAACAGGAATGTGTAGAACTGACAGGTTCAAATGTACCTTTGCCTTTTCTTTTTTAGTGACTATCAGAATATTTTTTGTCACTTAACCAGTGACATGCCTCAGAAAAATGTATCGATTTTATTTCATGTCTTACACCTACTATACATTTTCTGATTCATGGTTAAAATCTCTGTCCTGCAAGCAGGGCACTTCAATCATGAAGAACAGCCAAGACAAAAACGTAGCTTGCCTTGTTATCTAAAGGTAAAGATAAATGCTTATTGTTCCTGATGACAGATGGGCTATTAAAAGAAAATAAAAATTCCAGATCTAACAATCTTTACATATTTTGCATTAGGAGACCTATATTACCAGGTAATTAACTCAGACACATTGCAAATGGGTGATGGGACCTGCATCTTGAAATTCATTAACAAATTCTACAGAAAAATAAAGCTGGCTATAATGCTAGTAAATTGCTTAGTTTATCATGACAGCAGGCAGAGATTACACTTTTTTCTTCTTAAATACATAAACACTGCACTTCTGTTTTAACAGATTTATTGCATACTGTTAAAAACAATCAGGACACCAGAGTACTGTTTCAAATAAGTATGTGCAGTTTTGTTGAACTTTTATGAGGAATTATTATTCTGAAAAAAAACAAGAACTAAAAAAACTCCAAAAAAGACACTGAACTCGAATTCATTATTCACACCTAGAAATCAAATATGAACACAGTTCATCCACTTGCATAAACTGTTCTTTGACACAGACACAGCACAGTGTACCTGGAACTTGAAAATGACTGAGTTTGCACGATCTAGAAGTGATGCAGAGTGAAACACAGATGCAGATGACTGTCAGATGTCAGCAAATGTACAAATCCTACCCCCTTGGTACTTATTTCAAATTACACATGAAAGTCTACTTAGTAGCTCTTAAAATCTACTTAACAGCTCTTAAAGTTACAAAGGGTGAAGGGGCACTACAGTCTTGGCCTTTCCCAGAAACCTGTTGGCACAAGAGCCAGCCATTTCTATTGCAATACCAGAAGTGGGTAAGGATGTCCAACCCAGCAGCCTGCACACAGTGCGGAACGGAAGAATAATAAAGTGTCACATTTCTGATGAAAAAGTTAAAGGTATTTCCAAAGATTTTTGCACAGAAAACTTTGAAATGTTTGAAAACTAGTTTTTGAAAACCTGCTCTGGGATAAATGGCATATTGTCAAAAGAGGTTCAACAGCCAGAAGGACTCAGACCAGATTCACTTCTGGTGAGTGGAAGTGGTCTGACGTACACTCCTTCTATACCTGCAGCACACTGACATGCTGATTTGGGATTAACTGCTCTATTAATGACAATGTATATGGAGAAATGAACAGTCCTTCAATTTCCAAACAAATGTGACCAAAATCCTGAATTCCTTTTGTGTTCCTTTGGAAAATCTGGATGCAATTATTTTCCTGCTACTTTCTGCATAGAAATGGTAAGTAATGAAAAAAAAACACCCCAAACAACCTGATGTAAGTACTCAGAAAAATATTTTGTCATTTCTTTTGAAAGATCAACAAGCCTTTGCATCTTCTCCTATGAGAACTTAATATTCAGTTATTTTTACCCCAAAAGCATCTTTTCTTTTTCTTTATTGGAAAGCCTGTTTTAAATGGATCTCATAAACTCTTTGACTTGCATGAAGATAAAACAGACAGATATATTTTAGAGTCATTTGGAATATATTGTGTCAAATCCATGTCTTTTTAGCTCAGCAAAACAAAACCCAGCATTGTCAGTGCACTCAAGGTTTACAAGAAAATTTAGATCTGTAAGTCAAAACCTTTTAGAATTATATGACAGAAGATTAAGTACATTTAGCAGGTAAGGTTTTGATGGTAGATGTATTTCTTATCATTTAAATATACCCTATGTGATTCTGTTAGGCAAAAAAATGTAGTCGAGTCCTCCTTTCTCTAGTTGACTATACCTCTGTTTTAAGGATAGAAAGACAATCTATTTGACAGCTTTACCAGCATAAAGTTAGATATAGATACAAACAATTTATTCTTCATTTCCAAAAGGATTTACCAACTCCTTTTACCAGCCATGAAAAAGATTAGATTGCCTATTTTTAATCAAATGCACTATATTTTTCATTGAACAGAAAATAGTATTAGAACTTTTATTATACATACAAAGTCAAAAGTAAAAAAATAAATTATACTAAAATGTCCATAATCAACACCAATCTTATAATAAATAGTCTAATTTTTCTATAATAAAAAAATCTCTGAATTTATATCTTCCACTTGCATTCCTGCATTCCTATTTCAAACAATTAAAGCTTATATGCTTATCAAGAAAGCAGCAAATAGTAAAAGAGTCCCTTTAGAAGATTAATGAACTATTCTGATGGCCATTCTAATTTCTTTCACAACAGTATATTTTAGATAACAAATACATATTTAATGACAATTTTCCAACATTAAAACTGTAAGAAACTGAATTGTGGGCTGCTGTCAAGTCTATTTCTCTCTCTCCTAGAGGAGATGATAATTTAGACTTTTTCCAATTTTAATAAGAGATGACCAAACTAAAGATGAAGTCTGTTTCAGTTAAAAAAAAAAAAAAAAAAAAAAAAAAGTGTTATAAAGTAGCCCTTTTCTTTACAACACTGGCTTTCTTGTAACAGGAAAGGGATAGATTATTTTATGGGAAAATATTTTTGCATTTGCTTCAAAGTGCATAGCTAAACTCTTAAACAACTTTGCGTTTGAAAACACAACATAAATAAAACATCAGTCATGCTTAAATGCTGACCTATCTAATCCTGCTATTGGATTAGAGTATGTCAAAATATATACAGCCTATGGATGCAGGAACGACAAAACAAAACTGTAATTCAAGAGCCTACACAACTTTTGTGCTGGAGGTGTATACCCTGAAGTCCTGGTCAATTTTCTGATAAGTGGAGTGATCTTAAACAGGGATGACAAAACCAGCAAGACAGTATGGGAAGGCTAACACTGCCGTTTCTTGCGGTGTTTCTGTACCATGGATAAATATCAGACTTAGAAACTTCGATATGTTTCTTGGAAAAGTTCAGACTAATATTTGGCAATCAAGGCAAAATTATCAAAATAGTCTGTGATATGGGTTTGCTCCATTATCAGTTAATCAGAAACCCCCCTACTGCTAAAACTATTTTATATAACCTTTCTGATTAAGCAATTACAAGGCATGTCATTGAAAAATTGTCCTGTATCTAAATATGGAAATAGTAAATACTTTTTATTCTACACCTGAAGAGCATCTATACTTCACTGCAGTATGCACACTCTGTCAGAACATGCATAACAATAGATCAGCTATAGGCTGCTAATAAAAGCTCATGATAATAAAACAGAAGTATCTTTAAACTTAAGAAACAAATTCACATTCTAGTGTTAAGGGTCTACAGCTGGGGCAAGAGCTTATTATTATGTTTGTAAATTTGTCATGCTTTTCACCATATTCTATTTACACTTCTTGTATTTACTATTTATATGTATTACATTTATTTCCAATTTAATTATGCAGACTCAAGCTTCAGTGACTTGAGCTAAAAATTTCTACACCAGGAAATTTCTGACTACAATCTTAATAAAATTTCAGCTGAAATACTTTGACCATTTCTTAAAACGACTGGAGAAAAACATGTATATTTGCTCATATTAATTGTGTTTGATAACATACACTTTGAACTGTTTTAATACAGCCATACTTTCAGAGCAGAGATTTTAAATCTAGTACAAGGATGGCCTTGCATCAAGAATATGCCTCTGGCCATCTGCGTGAAAATACATAAAGAATCTAACTATATTTTGATCACTTGAAAATATACTCTGGGAATGATTTCTTTCCAATATTCTCATACGGCAGGGAAAGAAAAATTTTTTTGTCTTTAGCTCTGTCATCTTTTATCCTTTAACCTGTATAGAGATTTTTACCCCTGACACTACTAGAATTCTTAATTTTTCCAGGGTAAATTCCTTGAAAAGTCCACTGTCAGGAAGCAATCTTTACCACAAATCTGTGCAAGAATGCTGATGGACATGCAGTACTCAGTTTCCCCCATAAACTATAGTGTTCTCCAAAATATAATCCCTAAGGACTGCCTTCTAAAAACATTTTTTTCTTTTTTTAAAGCTATTCCAATTATGTTGCAGGAGTACTGCTGGTTTGTCAGTGAGTATCAAGTATTTAAAAGGAACAGGTCATTGCGTCTCCCTTTTCCCCCTTGTTCACTCTTTTGTCCTTTGTTCCAAGGAAACATGGAATAATGTGTAGAACTACCTCTGCAGGGAATCAAAAATACCAGAGAAGTGTGCAGAAATGGAGGTGTGAGACACAGGTGTATTTCCATAGAGCAGAAACCGTTTAGATTCGAAGAGGAAAACGTGGTTGACAAGTATATGTGAAAAAAAAAAAAGAGATCATCATCAAGGAAAACAGAAATCAAGAAAGAGAAGAATTAGAAAAAGATGGGAACCTAATTTCAAAATTCACTGAAGTTCTGCAATGCTGAAAGAAGAATGATTATCAAATAGAGAAGTGAAGAAAAAGAAAATCCTAGAAGAAACCCAAGTAAAACCACATATTTCTGAAGTCTGAAAATACAGATAACAAGGTCTAAAAAGGAAACTGGCATTATAGGAAATACCATGCTGGGCAAAAAAGCTGAACATCTGTTCCAATATGCTGTCACTGACAGTGGTTAGTACCCAAGACTTTGAAGAATAGGGTAAAACTCCATGTAGTATACAGCTGGGAATAATTTAGCTCTAAGAAGGGTTTATTACTATTTATGATTCTATCAAATTGAAAGAGGGTACATTTAGATTAAACGTAAGGAAGGATTTTTTCACAATGAGGGTGGTGAGGCCCTGCACAGGTTGCCCAGAGAAGCTGTGGCTGCCCCATGCCTGGCAGTGCTCAAGGCCAGGCTGGATGGAGCTTTGAGCAACCTGGTCTAGTGGAAGGTGTCCCTGCCCATGGCAAGGGGTTGGAACTGGATGAGCTTTAAGGTTCCTTCCAATCTAAATCATTTTATGATTTTAATTCAGACAGTTTGTGACCATTTACACCATGAAGCAACTTTAAAAAAAAATAAATAAATAAAAGAAAACAAACAAAACCAAGCAAAGATCAGCCAAACTTACAATAGCAAATACCCTTATAAAAAAAAAAAGTTTATGTTAATCCATGGCTATGTGTATTA
Source organism: Coracopsis vasa (assembly GCA_026283785.1). NCBI lineage: Eukaryota > Metazoa > Chordata > Aves > Psittaciformes > Psittacidae > Coracopsis > Coracopsis vasa. Next base: position 14,552 of record JANHGB010002336.1, on the reverse strand, counting down.
CAGCTTGGAATCTTGTACTGCATTAAGAAAACCCTCAGCAACATAGAAGCCTTAGTGCTGCTTCTTGATGTATGGGGAAAAAGAAGTCTGTATGGAAAGAAAAGCTTTCTAAGGTGTATCTGAAATTGCTGCTTTTGTTTTATTGAGTCCCAGCCTGTGAGACATACCTTCAACAGAAAATGAAGCAAAATTTACAGCAGATTGTATGTCATGGTGATTGTACTTTGTATTCCTGGTAATAAAATGTGCTGATACATTGGATTTTACCTAATTAAATATATATTCAAGGTCTGATAAAATAAATAAAACTTCAGTTGCTAAAAAATATTGTAATGCTTCATACAATTCAATATAAAGAATATTCTTATCAAGTCCTATCCTCACAGAAGTTTTCAACAGACAACATATTTTCCATCTTTTCTTACTGTTCATAAATCTATTATCTAGGTAATTTTATACTTGGGTAAAAATGATTTCATTGCAGCACATAATATATATTAATAAGAATGTATGACTTTTTCTAATGCTCTTTTTTCTTTCCACTTCTGTGGAACTTAACAATCATATAATTCCTGTTCTGCTTTATAATGAATCATACGCAAAGGTAAGGAAATAGGCAGTGGAGATGCACATGCATAAGAGATTTATGTGTGACTGGCATGATTTTAATAGAGACATCTCTTGTCAATTTTTTTTCTTTATCCATTACGAACTGTACTTATGGCAAGTCTGTTAATCTCTTACAGCACATTGCATAAGCAGAGATTGTACAGATAAGTGCAGAGAAGTTAACATCCTGAAAGAACAGTTTCAGTTTTACACAGTAAATAAGATTTTCACATTACCATACGATACCACCCATACCACCTACAAACCTGTGTGACTCCTTTTTCTCTCATGCTTTATAATACTTTTGCACTGTTTGACTCCTTTTTCTTTCATGCTTTATAATACTTTTGCACTGTGGCTTCCATTTCTGCATGCAGTTGGACTGCAATCTCCACTGTCCACCTGCCTACCCCGCCTCTCTGCCCAATTTTCTCCGAACAGTCTGCAGCTGTAATTACCATACTTCCCCCTTGCCTATTCAGTTCCAGTTCTGCTTTCAGCTGTGCTCTCACATCTGTCCAAGAACCCACCCCTGGACACCTTCTTCACTCTGACCAATTTCAGCAATGAATACAAATCATGAAGAGTTGCAAAAGGGCCCTGCAATACTGAGTGACTGTGGTATAAAAACACAGATGACACGTAATGTGGATAAATGTAGAGTGATGCATAGAGGAAAATAAAAAAAAATCTAAATTTTACAAAAAGTGATGAGCTCTCAGGGACAGAATCTTGGATTTACAATAGCTGAACGAAGTGCTGGATAAGTTCTGAACAGCCTTCGTAAGAATTGTGCTGTGATGCTGAATAATATGTGTAGTTTTCCTCTCCCCAAAGAGGACATAGGGGAAGTGGAAGGAGTGGGGGGGCGGAGAGGTAGAAGAAAGAAAAAACAAAAAAAAAAACTATACTAGAACTGGAAAAAATATGGAGAAAAGAAAATGGGGGCAATCAAAATATTGAATACCTTTTGAATTCTTCAACCTAGAAAAGTGATAAATGAGAGAGATATATTAGAGTTCCATAAAATCATGCATGCTATGGGGGAGAACGAATAGTGTATTCGCTGTCTCTCCCAAGGAAAAGGTAAGACAGATGAGAAAGACCTAGGAGGCAGCAGATACAACAAAAGTTTTCTTCACACAGCATACAATTAAGATGCTAAACCCTTTGCGAGAGAATGCTAAAAGTTTACATCAGTTCAAAAATTACTTAAGGGATTAATGGAAGAAATAGTTACTGAAGTCCACTTAACAAAAGGACCACAAACATGGAAATACATTACAGGTTACCCAATTTTTCTCAGACTTATTGGCAGATGGTACTGGAGAAACAGCACCTGACTAGGTATCCTTCTGACTGACACTGGATAGGTATTTTTATATCCTTAAATTTCTGGTCCCAGGCAGATTTCCTCATTTACCGTCTTTGCTGGATTATCTATTTCTCCTCGATAAGTATCTTGCCACCTGTTAACCACTTCTTATCTCAGGCTAATTTCATTTGGGTAGAAATATTTATACAGACAGTCCAGTTCTGAGTACCAGTCAGTTGACACACTGCAGAAAGGTACTGATGTTCCCAAACACCATCTATCATCTGTATATTTGCAGACAAAAGGTGCAACAAAGTCACTGGATATCTGTGCACTGTTTCCTGATTTTTCAGGGTTACTGATCAGAATGTAATTTGTCTAGGTTTTTGAGAGAATCAGCAGCCAGATTGGAAGTGCTCCATCTGCTAGGAGTACCAGAAAAAACCCAAGAGCAAACCCAGGATGATAATCATATCCATAATTCCAGATTCTCCTGTAAGGCATGCTAAGGCACATGAAAAACAACAAGGTGCTTGGTGACAGCCAGCATGGCTTCACTAAGGGGAAATCCTGC
>JANHGB010002331.1:40610-57638 GCA_026283785.1 Coracopsis vasa | reverse complement strand
CCAGGCATTTTAAGCTAGTACGCTTAAAGCACAGGTTTGCACATGACACAAAAATGAGCAACAACGGCAGGAGATGTCCCCAACCCCTCCGCTGCGGCCACCAAGCTGGGAGCTCATCTCCCAGTGTATCCCCAAGCTCCCGGCGCTGGGGGGACCATCTCTGCCAAAAGGGAAAATCCTAGGACAGGCTATGGAGCAGGGCTTCACGCCATTCCCAGGCTTGAAAAGGAGGAGGAAAACCAACACTGACCCAACAGCACAGCTCCTCACTTTAGCTAAGATTTGCCCTCATTCAAGTCAGTACAAAAGCTGCTCCTTCCTCCTAGAAGTCCTCTGGTTGCACCAGAGAGCCCCACATCAAACCTCCTGCTCCCTGCTTCTACAGCCCTGCCTTTCAGAAGAGTTTCACAACTTGTAACGACATGCAGAACGACAGAAAAGGTTCATTTTTAATAAAAAGAGGTATTTCATTGGATGGGAAAGCTGTGGAGCAGCTCGGAACAGGCAGCCTGGGAATGGGGAAGGACTTTTACAGCCCTGGGTGCTGTCTAAACCTAAGGGAAAACAGACAAGGCCAGGGCTGAAGGGGTGACCAATGGGTGAGGAAGGGACAGGCAATAGGAGCCTGAGCCAGGCTCAGTACAAGAGATGTGGGGGCCAGGGGTACCCTGATGCTGAAGCAGGCACCCCCCAACCAGGAGAAAGTGTCTTTGAAATGAAAAGCAGAGGTTTTGGGGCAGCACAAGGGTTAACCCCAGCTCTCCAGGTGCCACCTCTCCCCTTGCTCCAGCAGCAAACATCTGCACTCACTTTCTTGGCTCCTAAAAGCTGCAGGCTGAAGAGCTGCAGAGTTTAGGCACTAAATAGTAGAGTTTAATTATAAACATTTCAGCTAACCAGGCTGGGGCGAAGCCAATCTGTTTCTGGGGGAAACACTAGTTTGAAGTCTTCTACCCAGTCAGCTGCCATTTAAGCTGAGCCAATTATCTTAGCCTTTTGACTCAGATGTGCCTGACCTAACCTGAATGTAGTTTTACTGCTGCTTTGAAATATCAGACTCATGCGCATATGCATTCACTCCCATCTTCATTTGGCAACGGCTCTGAAACAAGCCTCTGATCTTGCCAACATCAAAAGCCTGGTTTGTAAGATAAGGTAATATTTGAAGTTTGCTCAGCAGCATTCCCCTGTGTCCAAAGTAAATCCATAAATAAGATATAAGCAAATTAAAAAAAATCCCCTTTCCTCTCCCCCCTCCCCAATCAAGAAATGGAAGCAGAAATTTGCATGGTGCTTTGTGGCTATTACAAAACATACACGGACGGGCTGAGCCCTGCTTATCTGTGATACAATTAAAAAGGCAGATCGTGCATTATCTGGAGTCCTAATTCCAGTTCCGTTCAGACTGAGATGTACTTGAAAAGAAAAACCCCTCACTTTACTGACAGACTTTTCCAGAACAAGTTTTTCCCCTTCAGTTGATACCAACATAAACCAAAAGAACTGATTTGCATCCCAGCTGACAGAACAACCCCGGGTCCTCTGTTCGAGGGGGTAAAGCCTTGCAGGCAGAGGAGCACCTGGGCTCAGCATGTGAAAGCGCAGCAGCTCTGTGCCCCAAACACATCCACAGCATCTCTGCAGCCAAGTGCCAGGAAGAGCCCGCGAATCCCACACGTTTCCCTGTGATCCTGGCAGCGGCCCCTTCGCCTCTGCAGAGGAAGTTTTACATCAGCCTGAACTTGAAGCCCAGCTTCCAGAAGTGCCAGTTTACCTCTCCCACTTCCAAAAGGACCCAGCATCCCTGCCTGCTCCCAGCGGCTCCGGGGATGCCCAGCGGGACGGGTTCTGCAGCAGGAAATGCTCCTTTTAGCATCCTCCGCGCTCCCCTCCCCAGCCCTCCCACCGCCCCCCAGCCTGGAGCTGGGGGCAGTTTAATCAGCCAAGCTTCCCCAAACTCTCACAGCCTGCACAGGCTATTGTTACAGCAGGAAAAAACAGGCAGGCTCCTTTCAGCCCTGCTTTATGGGGAGCTCCTATTCACTTGTTCAAGCAAATTTCAAAGCGGGCTGCTGCCCTCTCATCCCCGCTAAGCTCCCCTGGACTAACAATGGGCTGAAAGCGATTCAGTTAAGCCTTTCATCCACCATGCACTTTATTTCTCACTCAGTGCTCTCATCTGTATAAGGCCTACAATTGGCATTGCTGTGAAGAGAGGGTATAATCCTAGCCCTGTGAATCCCAAGTGACCCTACACTGGTCCAGAAATGACTAACCCAATGAATGCTCTGTTGACACATGATCACATACAACCAGAGCCAGTAAGAAGAAATAAAGAAGTCACCCTATGATTCAGCTCTTTTATTTAATGCCAATATTGTTCAATAAGGGAATCTGGTGGGACAACAAACTATTTTTTTCTGTAATATCAGTTCAAAACACACATGTGCATTAAAAAACTAAAGCCTTTGTTTACGCATCAAGGGGTTTTGGTAAATCCTGGTTTCTGTTGTGCATCATCACACACATTGACTTTCAAAACCCAGCATGCAAACCCCTCTGAGGAGTACACAGTAACCACTGGGCATCTCTCACAGAGACACTGGAGATGTTTCACCTCCGAGATGAAGACCAGGAATGCAGCACTCTGTTTTAAGGTGGGCTTTTCTACAGCACTTGCACATAAGTGAAGATCACAACACACAAACAGCAACATCTGCCTTCTGCTCAGTGCAAGAAGATGGTCCTTAAGAGCACTAAGTGAGTCTCAGTGTCTCCTCTACAGACACAAAAACATCACTGGGGACAGCAAACAGAGGGAGAACAGCCAAATGACTTGCTCCAAGTTGCACGCTCAACAGTCAGGAGGAAAAGCCAGATCCTGTAACTCCTGGGCTCAGCCACAGCATCATCTCTCATCCCAGTGTTCCTGAAACACCCAGGCCTGATCCATGCAGCTCCATTCAAATGGCTCTTTGAAGACTGCCCCAGCCACACTAGATGAGCAGCTATTTGCCCCTTCAGGTCACTGGCCCTATTAATGTACATTCTGACATTAATGACGAACACTAATTACAGAAAGTACTTCCTACAGGAAGTAATCTCCTCCTCTTTGATGACTGATAACTAGTTAAGGAAGCCTGGCCTTAAGACAAAGGCTCAGGGAGATATGGTCCTTGGATTAGTCAGGCAGCACCATTACCATAGGGCAAAACATGTTTGCTCAGCTGCAGTTGCAAAACAGCAATAGAGGGATTCATTATTTTACTCCATCTGATACCTCCGGCGACTGCATGAAGAGCAAGGCCACCATGCCCTGCTACACCTCCCAGTCTGGGTGCACACCTCAGTTCTGGCAGCCCCTATTCAACAGGGAGCAGAAGCAGAGTGATGACCCCAGACCCATCACTTGCACAAGCCCCCATGGTGCATCAGGTTCACAGATGGACATCCCAAAAGGACACAAGCTACTTACACACTGCTGTCCGTCATTGACATGGAGTCGTCCGTCAGGGCATCACTAGATATCTCACTATCGTTGGCGCTGGTTGCTGGGGCAAAAACATAGCCAGAGTTCACATGGTATGGGTTAATGGGATCGTTCCTCTTGAAGCACCTAGGGACAAGAGCAGCAATCTAGTTACCAGCCAGTCTTGGGCTTGAGAAAAGCAGACAAGCTTCATGGTAGCACTCTCCTTATGGGAACCATGCACAATGGCTGCTCAACCTCTTCAGAAGCAACCAACCATCCATTGCTTAGACAAGCAGCAGCCAGGGCACACTCCGTCCAAACACAGCCAAAGTCCAACTTCAAAGATGTTGCTTTTAGCATTGGAAGTGCACTTTATAAAATCCCAGGAAGCACCTCTATGCACTTTGATACCTTCAAAGACTCGGTCCTTAAAGCTTGATGCTGCACTGCTGAGGTCAACAGGAGCTTTGCTGTTGGCATCAGCAGGAAAAAGATCAAGAAGTTCATAGCTCAAGTCCCACTGAAAGCCATTGAGGAACCAGCTAATAAATGCTTGAGAGTACTCAGAATAAAGGGGTTAGGGCCCCTTTGGGAACACAAGTTACAGTACCTGTGTTGCCTGAACCAGAGGAACTGCCTGCAACCACTGGCGCAGGACCACCATGTGCCAGAGGCATGGATAGGGCTGAAACCTCCTGTCTCAGGCTTGGCCTCCCAAGGATGGGTGCCATCTTCCTGGCATTATAAAAAAGCCCAGTTTTTAGGAGAACCTACTACACGTTCAACTTGTGCTTTAGTGTGGAGTTGGGTGAGGAAGAAGAGGATGGGGATGTGAGGACAGGTTGTATTAACAGGCACGTGGGTTACTGATACCAGCACCTTCATCTTCGCTTGGAGAGGCAAACGCAGAGCCCAGTCAGGATGTTTGAATTGAGCACCCAAGAATGGCTGCATGAAAAATTCATGGGCAGAGTGACACAGGCTGTGATGGAGCGTGGCAGGGTCACCATGGCAGGGGGGGACCTGAGCATTCCCCTGCCCTCTACCTCCCCTCACACCAACTTCCCAGCCAGGATCAATATACATATCTGCAGCAGGCGATAAGGGGATTATGCAAGGAGGTTTGGAAGCCGCATGTTAAGGTGCACATTTTGTTCCTCTTCCAGGGGAAGATGGGGTTGTTAAGCTTCAGCCTTTGTATATCAAAGCAAAAGGCCTTGTCATCTGATAAGGACTGCTGATTTTAATAATGAGGGCCACTTCCCCAGGACTTGGGGGCCTAAGGAATGTGCCAGCAGGCTCGGCAGGTTTCTTTAATGGGCTTTCCACCTCCCTGCCCCCATGGGGGGCTGGAGGGCACCAGCTGGGTTAAAGTGAGCAGCAATGTCCTTCCATCACCCTGCTCTCCATCCTTTAACCAGGCATCCCACACATTCCTGCTCCTCCAGCACCGAAAACAGGAGCCACAAAGGCTTAAGTTAAAAATAATAATAATAAAACAAGGGGGGGATAAAAACCCCCAGGAGGGGGAAGCCTGGTGGGGAATGGGGAATATGGGCCTCTCTGGTATGAGAGGCACGGGGCTGGCTGCAGGCAGGTATTCAGCCCAGCCGGGGCCGCATTCCTTTCCGAGGGAGGCCAAGGCATTTCTGATGGGGGGATCAAGATGTTAAAAAAAATAATATACATATATCTGTGAAGAAGGAAAAAAAAAAAAAAAGAAAGAGATAGTTGGGAATGCCACAGGAAAGGAGTTAAAGCTTCAAAGATAAATTAATTCCACATGTGGGTGAAAGCAAAGTTATCCTACTACTACTACAAAAAGTCCCTCTAAAATCCATTCTAATTCAAGGGGATGTGCAGCCCAAGCAACCCTTCCTAGATCCTGGTGGGCTTTAGGGTCAATAGTGTAAGGGATGCAGAACTCATGACTACTTGATTTGAAACCATCTCAGGGCTTGAGAACAACCAGAGGACCATAAGGCTGTGGGATGCTCCCTGCACAGCACTACCACCCTGCTGGGAGGTGCCTGTGTCACCCCTGGGTGCACCCAGGGGCTGGTTTGCCATGGATGACTGGAGATGCTGGGATGGGGGCGGAGGCAGCGGGTCCGTATGAACACAGCGAGGAGGTGTGTCCAAACACAGTGTTTGGGAAGATACAATTAGAGAAAGTGGCCAGAAGGAACTCACATTCCCACCAGCACCAATTCACCCACCAAGACCTCACATCAACCCTAAAGTGGGTGTATTTGTAAAGTAAACCCTTAAAGTCCACCTCCAACACACTGCCCCAAAGAAAACCCTTTACAAACACCAATGGGGGCTGGTTTGCTGTGTTTAATCTGACCACCTTACTACACTAATTGCACCCAGATGCATGGAGTTGCCTGGGAGGGTTCTGAATTCCAGGGGAAAGCGGTGGTCTCCTGCCACAGATGCTGCAGTCACAAACACACACTCCCCAGCTCCAAACTCAACATGCAAAGTGTTTTCAGCTGTCAGGTAGCAGTTGCTCTGGAGCTTCAAGGAAAATGTCTGATGTTTCTCAGCCTATTCTTATCTTGATGCGATGACACACAGCATGGAACCCTCTCTCTATGCTATGTTAGGCAATGGGCATATCAGAGGTATTATAATGCCATGAAAATTTCAGGGGCTCCTGGTTGTATCCCCTGTTATGAGGGTGCAATTTCAGAGCGTGGAAGGGATTTTTATTGTCAGACACTGCTCCTTAGAAATAAGAGCACTCTGGCAGTTCAAACCACATTATACAGAGAGAGGAGAGTATCTACAAGGAGCATTTTGAGGTAAAATAGAATCTCATTAAGGATTTTCTTGAGACAAACAGCACTGGGCAATGATGGGATTAAAAGGAAAAGGAAAAACACACATGCACAAACCTGAGAGGGAAAAAAAAAGGTATATTTGAACAAAACTATGTTAATCACAGCTTGCATGCTCTAATTGTAGAACAGTGCTTGGAGCATAGCTTTACAATGGCATCATTTACTTTGATAATTGAAGCCAAACTTGGTTCCAATAACTTCACACACAAGGAGCTGCACTGGCGGGTCCTTTCAAAGGCCAGGAAGCACTGGGAGCCGGCAGAAGGCCATCTGTGAGCCCCAGCCTCCCCCATGCAAGGCCAGCCCCACTGATGTTAGAGTTTAATGGGAGGCAGATGAGTCCACCTTGGACCGCACGAAGCCCCGTTACGCGGCGGCACTGCAAAGGAAGAGCCCTCTCTGTGTACACAAAGTCGTGCCTGATAAATATAGAAGTGCATATAAATAATAGCTGGAATTCCTGGAGCATGGGGCCAGGTCCAGCACAGCGTGTGGGGAGGCCACTTTTAACCACACCACAACCTCCAGGGGAGGGGAGTCGCTTTGAAGGACAAGAGGGAGGTTCTGCATGTAAAACATTCCCTGTCTCGGGCAGCAGTTTGCCTGCATACACGGTGTTTTCACTTGACTTCTCCTGTTCCTGTCCATCAATGATGCTGGGGCCAAAGTCTTTCAACTTGTTACAGATCCTGTGGTCTCCCATGTGCTGTGTTTTTGGCTGGGACTCCTTGCCTGGGGATTCCCAGGTGGTCTCCCATCCAAACACCAGGCTGGCCCCCGATCGCTCTGCTCCCACTATCAGGTACTCTCAGCACAGGGTTTTGCTGCTCTAATCACATGGAAACCCACCAAAGTGAGTGGCAAGAGCCTGCACTGTGCTTCTAAACCATAACACCCAGCAGAAATGCTTTAATTCCATCACACACACGAGGAGGGAGGTGTGGTTTGGCCACTCACCAGGAAAGACTTTGTGCAAGCTTCAGCTCCCATCCTGAACGCAATCCTAAGCCCTGGGTGATGAGAGATAACCCATCCAAATGCTCATCAGCTTCTAGCACATGCACGCACAAGTGGCTTCACAAATGGATAGCTCAGGGAGGAACTGAGAAGCATCTCAGCTTGACCTCCCTCTCTTTGCATTGAGATCTCTTGGCCCCATGGAGAGCAAAAGCTCCTGGAAATTCAACAGAAGGTGATCAAAGCAAAAGGCACTACCTAATGTCCTAGGAGGGTAGATCTGACATGTGAGGAGCAAGCTGCATTAATCCCTGGACAAAAAAAGAAAAGGAAGGGAATAAAGAAAAGGGAAAAATCCCAGCACTAATCAGGCAAGCAGCCACCACTCTGCCAGCACTCCCCTGGACAAGGCACATGTGGGGTTTTTAGCAGGGCCTGCAGCTCTGGTAGAACATTACAGCCAAGCCCTTCCAGCACTGAATACCAACAAAGGCTGAGAGATAAAAGCATCAAACATCCCCCTCCTGGAAAGCAAGCGAAGGGCAGCAGTTCAAACCAAGTTCTGGAGAGCAGCAGATGCTCAGACAGTAACACTCAGGCACGAGATGCAGATCCCAAACCCCAAGCCCTCCACACACCAGCTGCCAGCAAGTGCCCCCCCCACCCAGCCCCACAGCAGGAGAGGTCCAAAGGCCATGCCAGGATGACACACATCCATCCATCCATCTCTCCATCCCTCCCTCTGGTCTGCACCCACGCCTCCGGGACAGGACCAAAGAGGCCTCTGCCTCCGGAGCTCCCTCACAGGCAATAGGAGCCTCCCAGCCCCGGGTGTCTCGGCACTGGGAAGCCCAGCACAGCTGGAAGCTCTCCGCAGGGCAGGAGAGGAGGGTTCGCTCCAGCAAAGCCTTCCCAGGAAAAGCCTGGTGCCCTTTGATGTCCGTGAATCACAGACACGCTCTCACAATTCCTGTAAACGAGATGTCAAACACTCACCATAGCAAAGCCCAGGCTCCTGGGCCAGCAGAGGAGAGCACACATCTGCCAGCAGAGCCCTCTCCTCTCAGCCCTGATTCAACAATCCACATTTATGGCAAGGGTGGGGAGAGGAAAGAATACATTTTCAGAGGATTATACAACTCATCATTTGCTCATCAGTCTCTCTTTCCCATCCCCCCATCCTCAAGTGAAGATGGTTCTCACTTTCTTCATCACACCGCTGTGCCATCAATATCTCCAACAAAAGAGATGAGTTCAGCATCACGGATGCACCCCAAGACAAGGGCAGAAAACCCTGCCACCACACAACACTCTCCATAAGCTGCCATTAGATACAACCACGTTCTAATGAGCTTAACTTTGAGCATACAGCTAACAGGAGAGCACTAACAATCTATTACTCTAGACCTGGAATGTCTCTATTAAGTACTCAATTTTAAGTACCCTCCCATATGCATTGGCTCAAAGCCACCCTAACTGCCTTTGACACGATATCAACACCCAAAGCAATGGGAGAGGCTGTACATCACATACACAAAATAAGAGCAGATTTTGTGCAAGTTGCAGAGTTTGATGCACTAAGTGCATACATTTCCTCCTCCATGACCACACAATTGCTTCCCACATAACCAACGTAGTTAAACACTGGTTGATGGTGGAGTTGGGGAACTAGTAGGTTACATTATTCATGCGTCTCTGTGATCCACTCTACTACTGCTCTTAATACGTTTGAAAGTTGAACCAATAATTAACGTATGTCCGGAGGACATAGTTGCTATAAAGTTTTTGATCTATAAGAGAACTGAAAGAGCCAATGGGGCTTAAGAGCACAGGCTCTTACTTTCCTCTGCACAGACACCTTCAAACCCAGCCAACACCCCCCAAATTCCAGCATTTGGAGGCGCGGGGAAGCTCCCAGCCTCCCTGCTCCCAGCACTCCATCCCAAGAAGTCCTTAAAGTTAAAACACAGCACCATTCCCAAGGGTTCCCTTACCTGTATCCGTTCTCGATGGTTTCCGTGGCTCTGACATTCGCCGTAACCCTCAGTGTCTTGCTGGATAGTCCCACCACCGAAGGCAAGATTTTGTTTTTAAAGTCTGCACAGCTCCATTCCTCTTCTTCATTCAAGGTCGGGAGATAGCCACAGACCACTTTTAAGCTCCCCAGTCCATTGCTGTTCATGTAAGCAGGATTCTCTCCTCCACTCCTTACATATTCGAGGTATATATCAGAAGTTAAAAACATCTGGTAAGCATTTTCCTCCATCACAGTCTGAATCTCAGTCTGTGCCTGATCAAACATGATAGAATCTATCTGCTGCTTCTTGATGCTATCCCTTATGTAGGTCTTGGTAGCAGGCTTGAGCTGCTTGGAGACGATGCTGTTGTTCTCGATGTACCTTTTGTATATAGCTTTGGCTACTCTTAAAGTTTTGGTATCCTTAAGGTCCATCTGCCTGAAGCCATTGCAGGCAAACCAGAAGTCTAAGGTATCCACACATTTTTCCCTTTCCAGGAAGGTCCGAAAAAGATAGGCACCATCTTGATCTCCCAACAAGGAATGCAAGGATTTGGTCCATCTGGCCAAAGGGGAGTCTGGAGATGCGCTGCCTTCCGGCTCCCCGAGTCCATTCTCATTCCTCCGCGGGGCAGGAGGCACCGGCATGGCCTTGAAGCTTTGGGGAAGGCCTGGATGAGTGGGGATTGTTGGGGTCCAGGACTCTTGTGACTAGGGTTTCTCACCTGGACATCATGTCTGGGTGGACGAGGACCAGGGTTTGGGTTTTTTTCCAGTTTGTTGCCATTGCATATTTGTTTTCCTGAAGTAAACTTCCTGATGAAATTTCTGCACCTCTCGCAGGAAAAGTGATGAGATTGATTTAAACATCACCGTTTTGTCAGTAAATCATTGGGGCTTGGTGTGCTTCTACTGCAAGGTATGTTTTTTGGTCACTTAATGAATTCTGTGGATTTTCTCTTGATTTCCTTCCAACTTTATCCTGGAGATGTAGGCACTGGTATGGGATGTGAAATCCCATTATCAGTCACAGCTTTCATTACTCCCTAAACTGCATTTTCCAGTATGCCATGTGTAGGGATGGTTAGTCTGTGCTCAGGCTTTGGTGAAGGAGTTTGAGTCAAAGTAAGAGTTGCTGCTTTTGTAGAGCATGTGCCTGACCAGGTTGTATCATTGTTCCCCAGCATTCATCAATATTTGGCCATTCTGGAGTATGTGTTGTCTGCTTTCACTCAGCCTGCCAAGAGACTTCAGTCCTTGGAACTAGATGGTCATTAAGGTCTCTTCCAACACAAACCATTATATGGTTCTATGATTCTTTGGCTGCTCTGGTTTCCAGACTTAACAACTTCTGCAGGGAGGATTGAATCAAGCATGTAAATCATCAGAAATGCTGCAATGATCTAATTTTCCACAGGAACACGAATCTCTTTCCTTGCAATTGGACAGGTGAGCTGCAATTTAAGAAGTTCATGTGATCAGGCCTTGGTGGTTTTTTGGCCTCTTAAGGGAAATCTGGTGCCTCCAGGGTCAGTTTCTTATTATTTCTCTTGTCTACTTCTCATATGAAGGTTGGCTGGAGCTAGGTTTGTGTAATTCAGTAGCAGTAGCCTATGTATATCACCCTGATTTCTGCAGTGATTTATACAGTGGCTGATTAATCACCACCAGCTTCCCAGTTATATGGTGCCCTGTGCATTTGTTTGTATATCGAGCTGATTTTTAAACTGTAAGCTGGAGTCAATGGCAATAAAATAGATCAAAACAAAAGCTCAGGGAGCATAGATTATTGTATTCATGGATATAAATTATATCTCTTCCACCCAGCACTAATTCACATTTGTACTCTAGAGTCAAGTATGGCAGCATGAGAAATAAAACTGTTTTCTCTTTCTAATCTTGATCCATAGATCGAGATTATGATGGACAGCTTAATGGACAGCTTTCCTGGTGGGATTGCAATTCTGAAGTGGGACTAATAAGCAAGAGCCACTTTTTATCCTATCTGCAAGAAGCATTTCTATTTCTCTTTACCCTGATCTCTCTCAATCTGAGGGCAGTTTCTAACCGAGGTGGATGCTCTTCCACCAGTCCAGTCTGATTGATGTGGTAAAGCGATGGTCCATATAACTTGCCATGATCACTCCTAACTTGAAGTCATCATGTCTTAGCTATTTAGGCTGGGGATGGAGCATGGCTTTACCTTGGTGGGAGATAGACCTTTTATTCATTCTGTGTCTATATAATCTAGGAGTTGTAAATACAGCAGGAGATAAACAGGAAAAACTGCCAGGTGCTGCTAACTCTACCCACGCTGTAGTTCTTTCTCACACTGCTCTCAGGGGAAAGCTCTTTGATGCCAGGTCAAGGGGAAGTTTGAGTTAAAAACCAGCCCCTTATAAATGCAGTGAGCTTAGCTTTCTTTTGTTATTATTATTTGGGGGGTTTTCTATTTTTAATTTTTTTTTCCCCCTCATTTTTTTCCTGACTTTCAACTGCTAAAGGGTAAAGCATCAAGTTAGTTTCCAGCTAATTTTCTGCTTCAATAACAAATGTAAAGCTAAGTAGACTTTTTGTTTCCTGTTTCAGTTCTTGGGATCTTTCTTTCAAGCCTGTTTTGATCTTGGTGGAAAGTTAGAGCCAACAAAAGACCAGGTGATGATGTTAGAGATAATAACCTGGCAGCTCAAAGCGGACCAGGCTTAGTCTTTGAAATTAACTTCTGTGATAACTTCCAAGTGATTTCTGTAGAAGTACATGGCTCTTTATTTTCTTCTGGGTAACTCCCACCTGCAGCTGCAGTGCAAAGTCAAGGGCTTCATGTGGAGGATGCTTTTGCAGCTGGAAGAGGTTATCCCATGGGAAAGGGTTCATATCTCTGCTTACCACTCTCCAACATGTCTCTTTTTTATCACTGCTTCTTATTCTGTCCTGTATCTAATCTGTGACGTGCATTAGTTTTCCACTTAATTAAAAAAAACGCAAACACATCTGTGTTTGAAAATCAAATATGCTTTTTTCTTTGTTGAGAGATGATAATGATCTGAAGATGATAAAAATAACATCTCTGGGGTTGAGTGTATGTGCACCTCCTTTAAGCCACTTGCACAAGGCTACATGGAGGAGGAGAGTGAGGTGACTGGCAGGAATTTGTCTCCTTTCATGTCCCCTTTCATGAAGGCAGTTTGCAAACTGCAGGTCACCAGCTGCACTTTCAGGCCCAAACCTCCAAGATAAGGAGATAAAGGAGAAATGAGGATTTGTAAACCATGTCCTTTCAACTCCTTTCAGCCTTATTTCTGAGAAGGATGGATTTACCCAGCATTTTACAAAATTATTTTAGCATATACCAATTACTCTAATTAGCTTGAAAGGCCTCTTGTTGACTTTTAATGTATTGGTCAGTATGACCTTCTGGGTAACGGGATCTCAGTGATTTCTGAATCTGTGCTGTGCTGATGGACATGGACTGAATGCTGCTTTCTTAGGGCAGTTTTATCTTAGTATAATGGCACCCCGTTGAGCTGCTTTCCTCATTTACCACAACACAGATGATTAAAAGAAGCAGGAGAGCTGTTTTCCTCCTGTTCCAAGAAAATGCATCTCTTAAAAACGCTGCTCATTGTGTGAGATTTCCCATATTACTGACATAAATAAATAGTGAGGATCCTTCCTGGGCTTTTTCTTGGGTTTCAGTGCCAAGACCCATGTTGTGTTCAGATTATCTGAACCCAAAAAAACTGCCTTACTAACAAATAAGTCCAAATCAGACCAATAAACCTCCCTGCATCAGTCAGCCAACAGATTCTTTTGGAAACTTGCTATGTACGAGGTGAAAAGAACACTTCAATTTAAATTCATGATGAATTTTCCAAATGTTAATGCCTGAAATATTTGCTAGTTTTGAGAAATGCCATGCTCATACACTAGAATAGATGCACAAGCTGTCTGCAGTGGTGAGACACCTCTTGAGTCCTTTTTCATGGTGGTGCTCCAGCACCATATTTCTCACTGCTTTCCTTGTGTGAAAATTTGCTGTAGAAAGTTTTGTTTTGCTCTTTTCCACTTAAATATGCAGAGCTCTGTTTGCTGGGGAATGGCATCTGCTACACCTTTTTTCAAAACAGGAGATGCATGTTGACTTAGTTCTTTTATTCTTGGTCTGAAAGTTTAATGATATATTAAGTGATTTTTTTTTTTTTTTTTTTGGTTATCATTTATTTTCTTTATTATTTCCAGAAAGAAAAACTGTTTCTGAACTGACATCAAAGCCAAGTAAAATCTGGATGTAGCAAGTGTTTCTGGTCAGGTTGACCAGTTTATATCACTCTTTGTCATGTGTTCAACACCTCATTAAAAAAGATGAATGAGTTTCCTGCCTTTCAGAACTTAAAAAAAAAAAAAAATCACAACAGAAATCAACAAAAACTCAACTGTTAAAAGGAAACTTTTAGTATTTAAGTGACAAGAGACATGAGGCATTTTTCTGCCTGGATGGATATAGGAGAGATTTGATATAAAGATCCTTATATCTAATATATAAGGAAACAAATGTTCAAGGGCTGTTTGGACCAGAGTTTGCTCTGAGTAAGGGCTGATGGTTTTGACTTGATGATTGATCCTGCTGAAGTAGAAGGAAGAAAATTTATTTAGTAGAAAGACCAGTGCAAGTATTATTTAGACCAGTGCAAGCTGCTGCAGAAGGAAGGAAATCGAGAAACTCGTCTTTAAAATGTCTTATTAGTGAGATGTACCAGAGGATAGAAGGGCTGGAAGAGAAGTAAGCTGTTCCAAGTGATCAGTAAGCAATAAAATATGGGGTTGGGTTGTCTTTGCACTGTAGGTTGGAAGTGCTTGCAGGCTGTTCCAGCTTTAATTTTGGGACAGGGAGAAGCAAGGAAGCCTATTGGGAGCTGCTAAGGATCATTTTGTGCCTTTCATTTTACCCTGTCTGTATCTGGGCAGCAGTTCCTTACCCCTCATGTTGATTTCTGCTCTCTCATTTATCCCTCACAGTCCTTGTTTCCTCCTCCGTCGTTTTAAAGCATAAGGTTTTCCTCAGGATTTGAGCTAGCTGGTGTGATGTGAGCTTCCCAGATTTTCTTTGCAGTCATATGGGAAACAGTTTAGCCATACAGAAATAAAAACTCAGGCTCTGACATCCAGGAATTGCGGCTTTTGGTAAAAGCTGTAACATCTCGGGAATTATGACAACATGCTAGGAGGCCGGACTGGGTGATCTGTGATGATCCCTTCCAACCCAAATGATGTTGGGTTCCCATGTTAATTGCAGTGGGTTGGGAAGTAAGGGAATGCACAAGGACATGTTTTATAGCTGGGGAGGAAGGAAAAGCTCTCCTCGCCACTGGTGTCATACAGAGCACAGCCAGGGCATGGTTCTCCTTCAGCAGGGCGGAAAACGAAATACAGTGTAATGAAAGCGTGGTTCAAAACCAAAATTAAATTAATAAGGGTTCTGCACCTTTTCCCCTTCTATTGCAATTGACCTTTTGTCTTTCTTTGTCCTTCTTGTTTCCTTTCTCTGTCCGTTGTTTCTAGCATGACTGAGGACTGGGGGTATCTCAATGAAGATGGAGAGCTCGGCTTGGCTTATCAAGGTTTAAAGCAAGTTGCCAGGTCAAACACTTTCTCTTTTCCCCACTGCTGCTTCTCCCCTCTCCCCCTTTCACTTGCCCTTTTGTTTCTTTCCCTTCCTCTGCTGTTGTCCTGTTGTCCTCTATGGGAAACTGTTGTCCTCTTTGGGAGCAGCAAGAGGTAGGAATCTGGAGGAATTGAGACCCTCCTCTAATTTTCAGAGGAGGAGTTGTGTTTCTAATTGGGCATTGCTGCTGGTGGCTGTTGCCATTAATGCCTGATCTGTGGTTCAGTGAGAATTATGTTACGTTAATGGGAAATAGTGTGATAAAGGTGTTGGGAAGCTGTAATCTCCATGATGCCAAAGAAAACCCAGCCCCATTTTAGATGGGATTTGTTTGGGGTTTTTTTGCAAATTGCACTAAGACATAACACCTCCCTAAAGTGCTTTCTCCCCATTCTGGACATGTCAGAAGTAGAGTCCCCATGCTTGTATTGCGATGCTGTCTGCTTTGCATGATTGTGTGCTCCCATCCGTGAATTGCCTGTAGGTATAAGGAGGAAGGTGGACACCCAGTGCCATACTTTCCATGTCTGGATCTGGTGGGCAAATATCCAGCAGGATACACAGGTGCAGTACCTGCAAATTCCGTATCTCCTGAGAATGCTGGTGGCTCTGTAATGATCTCTCACCTCCAAGTTAATGAAGGTTTAGAAATACAGCTAGGCAGAAGGACTCCTGGATTCTTCTCCTGGTTCAACCTGGTTCTTGGAATAGCTGGTACTTAAGTGTTAATCAACCTGTGCTCTTCTACAGGGTGATTATGAGGCTCAAATATATATATATATTCTCAAATATATATATATAAAAGGTGAAATGAGCTGATTAAGGACATTATAGAGAGGGAAACAAATCTTTTGTATAAAGTAGTCTAAAGTGGTCTGATATATAGGTATCAGAGTAAAACCAAACAATAACAGGAACAATAAGAGGCATGATTCATTTGTTTTCCATAGCAATGCAAGAAATTCATAGAGGGGGCATGTTTTTCTGCAGGCGGCTCACTGTTAATCTGAACCTTTGTGAAGAAATAAAATGGAAATTAAGTACTTAATATTCATTTCATGGTGGGACTGTATTTTCCAAGCCTATTAAGAATATAACTCCTGACATGATTATGAGACTGCATGCATTATTGACAAGGTTTCTATAGCAGGAAAACATGATTTTCTGTCTTTTGCTGGATATGCTGGTTTTGGCTGGGATAGAGAAAATGGGAGTAGAGATTGGGTTATTTAGATCTTCTAATAACAATAACAAACCCCATGCCCTTGGAGAATGATTAATACTTCTTATGCAGAGATCTTCCATATGAAAGAAAATATGTGTTCTTTTATACAGGCTTTAAAAAACAAAACAAAACAGTAAAAAAAATCATATTTAATTGTTTCTGCAGGGGAACTGCTCACAGGCATGAATTTCCATGAGCTTCCCAGTTTCTCCATGAGTTTCCCAGAGTTGTAGCTTTTTCCCACTGGCACAGCTCCATGTCTGTGTGTGTCTTGAGTGAATGTGAAGCTATCAACACCAGAGTCTTCCTCATCTTTCAGGATTTCCATTTGCATCAGTGTCACAAAGACACAAAGCCCTTGAGCCTGTGGTGTAGTGTCTGTAGCTCTGTCCAGAAGAGCACATCCATAAGCTACAGGAAGGACGTGGACTTGGTTATCCCCCTCTGTCATTCTTCCTCATTGCCACCATCGCCCTGTGTAATGTGACTAATTAGTCCCTGTGTTTGGGACTAATATTTTGCATTTGCTGGCCCTTCCTTAGAGTCCTCATAGCTTCTGGAGTCACTTTCTTTGGTCTTCTTGAAAGAGCTAGAGGACTAACAGGGAGATTTCTATTTAGCAGGGGGTAGGGAATACCCTTTACGATGTCACTTGGTGGGTTTGTCAACATTCCCATCAGGTGTGTACAGCAGGGGAGTTAACATCAAAGTGATGAATCATTCTTCCCTTGGATTAATGGTTTTAAGAAATAGCTGGTTAATGCATTGACTAAATGTCATACTTTAGTTCACCACTTTCCTGCCCAGGTTTGTCCTTGTGCACAGGCTCAGGGCAGGGCTAGAAGG
>JANHGB010002331.1:0-26457 GCA_026283785.1 Coracopsis vasa | reverse complement strand
ATCCCTGGCAGTGTTCAAGGCCAGGCTGGACGGGGCTTGGAGCAACCTGCTCTAGTGGAAGGTGTCCCTGCCCATGGCAGGGGCTGGAACTGGATGAGCTTTGAGGTCCCTTCAACCCAAACCATTCCATGATTCTATCTCAGGTGTCCCTTGCCTTTAAAAGAACAGACGGTAATCCCAGGCTCCTGACAAACATCCTCCTCTCCAGAGGGGAGCTGGGGCTGAGTAAAACCTGACTGGGTCCCCCTTCACAT
Organism: Coracopsis vasa; assembly: GCA_026283785.1. Lineage (NCBI taxonomy): Eukaryota > Metazoa > Chordata > Aves > Psittaciformes > Psittacidae > Coracopsis > Coracopsis vasa. The sequence goes on along the minus strand of JANHGB010002331.1, from coordinate 26,203 downwards.
GGCAGAGGGGAGGAGAGGTGCAGCCGCCCTTCGCGAGGCCGCGGTGAGGTTTTGTGACTCCAAAGAGTTGGCAAATCCCCGGATAAAAGGGAAAATATGTTCATAATAAATAACACTGAAGTAACACATTGCGAAATATTTACTCCCTCGGAAAGGCGGCTGTTTGCTTTCAGTGGAGCTGCCATCTGATCCTCTGCCAAACAGCACTGAGCGCCTGTAAAAGATACTTCTCTGTGGTTGGCGAGGGAAAACCAGGTGCCCAAAAGTGCAATGACTGTGTGTGTATGGGAAGACGTGCACAGAGTCTTGGGGGTCCTGCAAGCCCCCCCTAAAGCTTCTGCAGAGCAGAGACAGCACAAGCTGAAACTCTAGTTTTAATACAACTAATGATACGTCAGTGTAGGGACTGGGGAAAAGAGAAGAGAAGGGGGAAAAGAAAGAGGCGTTGATAAAATACTTGTTAGAAAGAAAATTGGATTAGTGGTGCCATTCTGGCCATGAAGTTCTTTGAGCTAGAGAAAAGAAAATAATAATCTTGTTCCTTTTCCCCCCTCCTCTCCCCGCAGCCCACAGAAGGCCTCACAGCCAAAACATCAGCCCTTCTAATCTTATTTTCTTTCTTCTAGCATGTATTTTATTAACCCCTTTTCTCATTTAACTGCTATGAATAGCTCAGTGGGTAACATCCTTCTTAGAAAGTGAAAACCTCCTTGGAGATGCGGTGCAAGAAGAGAAATGCAGACAAACTTCCAGCTCCCGCGCTCGGAAGAAAAGCCCCCTCTGTAATCCTGTCTGGTGAATCCCGACATTGTACCTCAAGGTAGCCGCCAGTTCCAGGTCCCCTCTTTGGAGCAGGGAATTCATCTGCTAGGAGACTGTTCCCGGCTCTGTAACTCCATGGACATGGAGCAGAGATTAGAAAACAAACAAACACCCTTCCTTCTGATTGGGAAAGTACATGCATGTATATATATAGCACATATAGCCCTGCAAAATGAAGTTGGGCACTCTGAATTACCTTTCTTTTACAGCTATCAGTCACATCCAATGAAATCCCTAGTGTGGGCTGGGATGCTCAAAGTGATACCTGATTTGTCCTCCTATACCCATGCCGGGATTTTGTGCCCCATAAGACACAGGCAAACTGGGGCCTCTGAAAGCTCAGGGGTCAGTTTTGCCTTTGCACAACAGTGATATAAATGTGGCCAAAAGATAAAAAAACAACTATTAAATCCTCAAATCCAAAGGAGATAGCCCTGCACTGCACTGCAGTAACTGAGAAGAACAGCAATTTGGTCTCACCATAATGAAAATACCAGCTCCACCAAGTTTGGCTGTTGCCTGCTTCCCTGCAAGCAGCAAACCTTCCTGGGAGACGAGCAGGAGCAGGATCCAGCCCCATGCGATATTTGTGTGTTATTTTCCTTGACAGCTGTGGTGCATAGTGGTAAGTGCATGTTTAATTCATTCACAATTTATGGTGTAATGAGAACAATGAATGTGTCTGAGGGAATAATTGCTTCACGGCAGGGATGCTGGAGAGTTCAAGTTGGTTGGCACCTGGACTTTGAATCAGGGCTGGCGGGGATTGGCTCCGCCAGCCCCACAATAGCAGGGATAACAAAGCCGATGGGGATGGGGAGGGGGTTCAAAGTTGCCCTGCGCTGCCTGGGAGAGCTGCAAGAGCCTTTGCTGGGACAGCAGTGACTGGATCCAAGCCCCGTTTGACCCGTCTGGCCCCATTTACTGGGTATTCAGCGAGGGTGGCTGATGTGGTAGCTGGCTTTTCCCAACCTGTATTTCCAAGCAAGTTTTGCTGTGCTGCAAATCCATGCCCCTTGAAAAATCAAGGTTTTTCCCTCCTCATCACCCTCTAAGACCTCTTCACTGCCTGGTCCTGGCTGCATCTACCAAACCCCTCCTTTTGTTGGGGGTGCAGAGAGGGGGTTGACCCTTTCCAGTGTCCTCAGCAGCCACATGGAGTTTCAGAGGCCTCAGAGGTCAAGAGCATCCATATAGAGGGCCCAGGAGCTCTGAGCGTCTCCCAGCTGTCCCCACAGCAGCTGTGCTTGCAGCCCCCAAACAAAGCTCATTAGGGGGCTTGTTAGGATGCTTGGGGGCTGCTCTGTGCTGTCCTGGAGGAGCCCTGAAATGAAACCACCTCAAGAAGGCTGCACCGAGAAGAAGGCATTGCGCTTGGCTCCGTGTGCCAATGTCTGGTTATTCATCAGGCTCAGAGCAGATAAATGGTGTTATCTATCATGGGCTCTTTCCTGCAGTGGCTGAGCAGGGCCGGATTTAGAGTTGACAATAAAGAGATGCCGACAAAGGGTTGCTCAAGCCTTGGCCCATGCAGTGCACGATCTGCTGCAGCCCTCTCAGCAGCTCCTGCCTCTTGGCACCCAGCGGAAGCACGGATCTGATTTCTCAAACAGACATGTCAAAGCCTGAGCAACAAATCTTCCCTGCCACAAATCCACCCCGAGGAGATCATCTATCAAGATGGGGCTCTTGGACCCAGCATCGCATGTCTGAGGGAAACAGGCTTGTAAAGTGCTGCGAGCCTCTCAGATAGAAGGTGCCATGTAACCACAGAGGCTGTTGTTAATTATTACACCGTTATATTGGGGAGCTATAGACCATCAGCACTCAAGCTTTTCCATACATGGACCGCACGGGATGGAGCTGGGTCCTCATTCTCCTTCTCCATATGGGAAAGCTCTGCACTGGGGATGGGCTTGCCTTGGACATCTTTCATAGATGCTGAGCCGAGAGCCCTGTTACACATTAACCCCCATGCAGGGCTCTATGAAATGTTTTGAACACGTATGTAACACTTGGTAGTAAATACAGCCTGCTTTTAGCTGGGGCAACATCTGGGTATGAGCAGATGTGGGCTGAGCTGACAAGCAAACCACTGCAGGGCATTCCTTAGGGACTGAAGGCATTTTTCTAAGTGTTTAAATGGTTTAGGTGCATAAATTCAAAGCTGTCACTTGACTTAGGAACCTAATTCAGATTGAAAAGATCAAGATTTTAGGCTCTTATGTCCCCTTGAAAGTATTCCACCTGTCTACACGATGGCAATAGCCACAGTTAGGAGTGGAAGACAGACTATAGGTGCAGACAGACACATGAATTTGTAGTCCTGACAGAGAACTGTGTTTTATCCCATCTAGTCTGAGGTTAAACACAACGTTCTGTCAAGCCACATACAGAGGAAAACATGGTTTGGCAGCAGTGTCTTGCATAACCACGGCTGAACATGGCATTACCTCTGCGCATGATTTGCATCGCGGGGAGCAGCTGCCAGTTTTACTTTCATCTGCATCTTAGGAACATCGAGGAAGCAGCGTTGCTGTAAATACATCAGCCCTCACGTCCTCCCTGCAATGCTCTGTCTCATCACTGTGTTCTCTGGAGCTGCAGCTGCTCAGTGTAAACCCTGATACCTCCCTGCCTTGGGAGGACAAATAACAGACACTAAGAGACACCCCACCAGGATGTGGCCTTTGTCTCTCCATAGGCAAGAACAGGCTAAAACCAAAGGTGACTACAGATGTAAAAGGTGAACTTGGCTGGGGTGCAATGCTCCTGGCTCCATCGCTTCTCAAAGGTCAGCTGTGGCCTGAGCCCCCCAAAAGTCCCATCCCAAAGGAGGACCCAGACTGACTCCCAAGCCCAATCTCCTCTCTAGACTTCCAACAGCATAAATACAGCCCTGTATCCCAGGTCAGGGTACAAATAAAAGCATCCATAATTGCACATCGTTAATTACTGAGGGTGTTTGGGTTTCTTGGAAAACATCAGGCTGTGAAGAGTCTCAATCAAAGAGCCCTTAGGGCATTCAAATCAAGGCAAGCATCAAAACCCAGAGCTGTTTTGAAAACACAGCTTCAAACACACACTGAGAAGGGGAAAGGCTTTAACCTGCCTGCCCAGTAAATAACATGCCCTGGAAAGGCTCCTCACCACAAAGCAAGGGCAAAGGCTTCGACCTCAGGGGTACAAACATCTGCAGGAGCCTCCAGGGACTCCCAGGACAAATAAGGGTGATTTCAGGCACCTTTAACCATAGCCTTCACCCCAACAGTGGCAGTAGCCATCATGCTACAGGCAAGCGAGGGAGATGTTTCCTCCACTGTACTTGCTCTGTTGCTCTTCCAAGCCTAGTCTTTTGTGCCCATTCAGTGTAGATCTGAGCCTGTACTTGCATGGGATGCATTTTGCAGAGATGTTTTTCACCAGTTTAGAAACAATTAGAAGAAAAGTCAACTTTGTCAATAAAATATAATTGATAACTGCAACCTCTGAACATATTTTTAGCTAGACCAAACCAATGTATACCATGTAATTATGCTCTTATAGGAACTGAACAGTACTGCAGGCAAGTAAAGTGTGCAAAGAGGGAGTGAAAGCAGCAAAAAGTAGAACGAAAACCATAATAATCATAAATTAAAAAGAAAAGGTAAATATACACAATTACTAACCTATGCCCCAAGTTTAATTCCAAATGGGATAAAAGACTGACGTTCAATAAAGATAGATTTAAGAGAACACGTTATAATTAGAATCATAGAATTAATGCCACTCTATTTAATAATGTCCTATTGAATTAACTGGGTATTATTTTCATGAGACCTTAGAGAAAATGATGATGATGAGTGAAACCAGGAAATCACAACCTGTTACAATTGCAAGATTGAGGGAACTTGGTCTGTTCTGCTTAAAAAGATTTAATCAGAAGGGATCTGATCACTGTCAGTAAGAATGTAGAAGAGGATTTGACAATATTGGGAAGTAGTTATTTTTCTAGTAGAGCTGGTTTATTTCAGCCAAACCCACTGGATTTGAAGCAGAAAATTAATTCAGGGAAGTTTTAGGAGTGGTGGCCCTGGGCCACTCCCAAGTCCATTTTGGTCTTTAGATCTCTAAGTACAAGTTTCTAAGCACCCATGCAGCTATTTCACAGCTTAGCACTCATATGAGTATGTGTAAGTTTACTTAGAAATGGTTGTCATATGAAAAAGAGAAATAAAGGTCTGTAGATCCAGAGATCTGCACACATCCATCAGAAAGCTTCTTAGCAGTCACATGAATTTAGAAACACTATTTCAGTTTAACCTCGGCATTTCCCACTCTCTTCCTTACAACAACAATGTACCTTACAGTGACTATCTGGCCAAAACCCAGCATCTTCTGTAGCAACAGCACGTGCAGGCAAAGGACTATCAGTCCTTCCTCCACGAAGCACCTCCCATGCTGCTCCATAGGTTTAATATAACCACAGCCACCATTTCCAAAAAAACATGTATACTGCAGAGGCAGTTCCTTTGCAAAGCCAGAATGAAGCAAATAGATACAGTTCAGCATTGCCTGAAGAGAAAATACCAACTCCCACTAGATGTATAGGAAGGAACACAGTCTACAGCCCTTACGAGATCCAACAGAAAGGTTAAATAAGTTGATTCCACCAATACATCACCATGTCCTACTGAAACACAAACCCACTTCACAGAGAATGCTGCCTCTACTAGTATAAAACCCCATCAACTTACTGCAGTGTAAGATGCTCCATTGTCCTGTGCAGACGAGATGCTCACATGATCCTTCCTACAGCACAGCTGGAGATGCTGATGCAGAGGGCTGGATGCAAAGCTCACGGAGTGCTGAAGGTAAAAATGTGGTTGGACTCAACAATTTTAAAGATCTTTTCCAACCTAAATAATTCTATATGCAGGTTCAGCTCCTTAGAGAAGGACTGCCTTTGCTCTGAGGAAGACGTGTGGCAGCATAAACCAGCTCAGGTATAAACTGCACTAAAGGCAGAAGCTACTCATCAAACCCAGCTGTGAGCCTGAAACCCCCAGGTGGTTTATTAGCACACCCAAGCATGGGGATAGGCCTGGAGTTAAGTGCAGGGTTAAGGTTAAGTGTTTGCACATGTGCTTTATTGAAGTAGGCCCAAAGCTTCAGGTGGGATGTGCCCTGCAGGGAATTGACTGGTTTGTCCTCCTGCTTTTTGTCTACAATCTGGTAGGTCCTTATTGTTTTGCACTTGTTCAGATGCTGCCACAAACAGCATTAAAAATGCAAGATGCTTCTTAAATTATTTCAAGTGCAAACCACTTGATTTTGTGTTATTTCTACTTAGAGTTGAAATAACACAATATGAGTGTGGATAAATTCACACAACCTGCTTTGAGGACTTCCAGAAATGTTTCCATAACCACCTCTGACTGGAGTGCTCACACTGCTCTGTAAGAGGGGGACAAACCAACACACATGAGCTCCTCAGCAGAGATCACTGACAATTTCAGCTGTAATATTCAGCTCTACTAGAAGCAGTAATTAACGGTAAATAGAGTTGTTGAATGTTTGCTTTGTGCCTGGATGAGGCCTGGATGCCCAGTGGCCAAGTCATGTGCTAAACAGGTTCCTGGTGCCATACATGCACCATGGGCTCCATAAACAAGTGCTTGGGGAACTCATCCTTTCTAGTGCTCAGAGCACCCTAGAGTAAACATTTTGCTGCAATACTCAGCTACAGACTATGGAGAAGGAGTTGAATTTCATAGAGTGCCAGCCTGGAATTTACAGTATGTTTCAGGTATCTGAATGCCCAAGGGGCTTTATATTATACCTAGTGTTACCAGTCCTGTGCCATGGTGTGCAGCTCCTGCCTCCCAGTGCCAATTCTCCATCCCTTCACTGCCTACTGTGCTCTCCTCCACCAGGAACCTGGGACAAGTGACATTCCATCTGCTACAGCCCAGGGAAGATGAGAGAGAGGGGAGGAAGAGCTGATTAAAATCAGAGTTTTCATTGTAGATTCAAATCTGTACTGAAATTAGTCACCCAATGAGCTCATCCAACAGGGATGAACAAACAAGAAGATGACAAGCAAGTGTTGAGAAGTCTCAGAAGATGTAACATTATTCCTGAGCACAATTAAACACAGCCTTACAAACATCCAGGCTCTGACTGTTCATAAAATCCATATGGAGTCATTAGCCTTCTTAGGTCTCTTTCTCCACCACCCTTAGACACAGAATGAGAGCCTGACTGTGTAAAAACTTACTGAGATTTAGGTGGGCTCTGAATTTAAAGAGAAAGTGCCATTTCTGAGCAATTCCCTTCTAAAAATGCTTGTTCTGGAAGTCACCTGTGAATCCACAGGCCATTGCAGACAAACTCCCTCAAGTTAATCACGTTAACAGCTAAGTCTGTGCTACAGCTAATGGTGGAGGTCTGTATCAGTATTACCGAGTACAGAGTCTTACCAGGTAGGTGCTACCTCTCAGGAGACATCGATTGTCAGCTAAACCTCATCAAACATGACCTGCACCTTCCAGGAGTTCTCAGCATTGATCCTCTGTGAAGAGACAAGGATGGTGTTATCGAATCCTCGATTTCAGCTCAGGATCACTCTGAAAGACAGATTTCTTATGGATTCTAGGCCTAGAATTTTAATAAATACTTGAAGCCTTTTTGGGCAAAACTGGACAAAGTGAACTTCAGCATTAGTTTAGCTTAAGAACACCAACAGAATTAGGACCCACAACCTTCTTTTGAAATGATGGACAAATCTGCCCAGTACTAAACTTTGATACCAGTTTTCAAATGGGAGAAGAACAAGATTCCCAAAGTATAAATCTGGTGAATAGATGTTACGAACTTGGAAGTATTGTGTCGTAACTTAACTGCCCAGCTGAGATAAAGGTATTCCTTTACTTTGCTCCCTCCACAAATACACATTTCCTTGTTTTCAATCCTAAGTGCTGAAACTAAGTGTGATACATGTGCTCACATAATACAGGTTCATGGGACAAAGGCGGCATCAGCAGAGGTCAGGATCAGGGGCTGCAAACAAGGGCACGACACAAGGTCTTCACTCTTTTCTGTTCCCATGTTTGTCTGTCAGTGAAGGAGAGATCGTCTTGTGGTAGCAAATGGTAAATAAGTGGTATTTTGTCCAGGAACTTGCCTTATTTACATTATTACAAATGTCAGATAACACAAGTGGGAGCTGTGTAATTCCTATGGCAAAGTGGTACAAGCTGCTCCCAAACGCAGCGCACTCCCTGGCCTTCTCTCACACACGACACGTTTTTGCAGGATAAGATGCTTATTCAGGCCTTTCAATGCGTTTTCACACAAAATGATTTCTAATTTAGGGAGGAAAAGTGTTATTTAATTATCTTTTTTTTTGTTTGAGCTGACCAACTGCACATCTTCCACCGGCTCCATCAAAGCAGCCACCAGTCCCAGCGCACATCGAACTTTAAGTGGGCTGTAGTTGGCAGACTTAAAATTGATCATGCGTTTTAGTTTCAGTAACTTGCAATTTCTGCACCCTTTGATAGCAGGCTTTAAAGAACAAGTCTTCTTTAATGACAAAGGCTTAAAAGAAATGACCTTTCTGAACAAAATATCAAAGCTTAGAAAAGATAGTTGCTTGGAAAAAACCAGTCTGAATTAAAGTGACCTTGTGTTCTGAAACTTTTTCATGCAATATCTGACGCCTTTTCCTTTGTACTCTCAGAACAAGACCAAGTATAATTTAGTAGCGTGGTGCCTCCAGTACATTCTGTGATTTGGGAAGGACTTGCAGTGCATTGAGATAATTAAAGGAAATAAATCGGATCCCATGTACAGTCTCCATCAAGACTGCTCATCACTAGAATCAAAGCTGTGATGGTTTTCAGGAAATTCAATAAAACACTGCAAGATATTCTAGTGATTGCAAATATGTTCTTCTGGTGACAATAAAATCTTTTCCTCTGCAGCAAACCCATTTCTTGGTTTGAAAGCACCGTCAGCAGAGATTTGGGCAAGTACCAGGAGTATCTACTGTCACCAGCACAATTAAAGCACTGTTGCAGCAGAAAGCAGAGGGCTGGGAGGAGGAGGGAAGTTGTATCCCTTTTCTTCCAAGTGCACCAGAAATGAGCATATTTGTTACGTGTAACACAAGAACTGTGAGTGGCACTAACATAACGTGTCACCTTGCTAAGGGTCACCTCCCTTGGTATCGGTGGAAAATGTTATGATGATGCCTTTTTCTGATGGGGTTTTATATAGAGTGAAACAAAGCAAAATCAGTAAAATAAGTAAATAAAATGTACAAATAAAGCTGTAACCATACTCAAGCTGTTTTCACCAGAGCTTGTTTTGTGGACAGTGAAGGCAACTACTAGCCACTGGCAATTCCTTACCTAGCAGGGGAAAAGAGAGATAAAGAGCAGGTATTATGTACGAAAACATTTCTAATCCTGCCATTTGGACACTACTTGGTACAAAAATGATCAAAGAAATATTAATAACTACAAGGGAACTCCAACCAACCTTGAGTCTAAGTTCTTATCAGGTTTACAAGCGCCTTCAAAATGGTTCTCATGCTGTATTTGATGTAGGAGAGAGTTTCCCAGTTTAAAAACTGGTTGACCAACATCTACTTTTCTCAAACTGCTTTTTGATCATCAATTACATCAGCAACCCAATTCCATCAAAAATAAGGAAAGTCAGGCCTGAATTCAAGTAGCTAGAAGAGGGTCCATGTCTGTCTGTATGGATGTACCCGCCCCTTACCACTTTTGAAAGAACTATAACCACCCGGAGATCATGCAAACACACAAGCAGAACAGCAGAATCAAAAATGCCTCATTTCCTTCATGCATGAGAAGAGAAATTTCACTGTTCCCATGTCTATTAGGACACAGGCAATAACCAGTGGGTAAATCCCAGCATGAGCTCTTGGTGCTCTTCCCAAAGAGCTCAACCATCATTGCCCTGCACATCTCTGAGTAGAATCACAGAATCATTGAATGGTTTGGGTTGGAAGGGACCTTAAAACTCATCTAGTTCCAAGCCCCTGCCATGGACAGGAACACCTTCCACTAGACCAGGCTGCTTCAAGCCCCGTCCAACCTGGCCTTGATGCTTTTGTTGAAGTCAGAAGAATGGATACTGAGGCAATCCGCAATAAGAGAATTAAACCCTTGTCATTCTCCTAATTTTTCATAATCATATAACCTTCAATGCTGTATAAGTTTAATGTTTAAGAACTACTATAGACAAAAGTGACATGAAGAAGCTTATGGTCTTTGTACAACCACTCAAATCCATTTGATTTTACTGCTCACAATGAACTAAATGCATCCTGGCAATTTCCTCCTACCAAAACTCCCCGTTGCCCCAGGAGAGGCTTTGTGGCACCTGCCACAGCACCTCCCCTCTTATCAGAGCCATGACAACCCCTTATCTATAATGAGAAGAATCACTTGTTGATTCCAGGAAGGTGGAAAACCTGCCCAGGCTCAGACCAGGCTGACAATCGGCAAAGCTGAAGCCTGTGTTTGGCAAGGAGCTCCCCGCTGGCACTGTCAGGCGGAGGGGTGGATGGAGCTCAGCCTGCCAAAGCCTCTTCTATTGATCTCCATGCCAGGTGGGATAAGAGCGCAGCTGGAAAGCTGGGACTCGGAACAGCCACATCCAGCCACAGGCACTCCAGGACCCTCCGAATCCTGTGGGGATCACTGTGCCACTGGGGCAAGGGAGGAGAGGTGGCTGTTCTCATCAGCAGTGAGACCCTCTGGGTCGCAGGGCCACAGCTGGACTTGGAAGACAGGAATGTCTGGCCTCTTACAAGCACTCAGACCATTAACTGTGCCGGCAGGATGGTGCCTAGGGAAGAAAAAGGCTATTCTCGTATTCGGCATATCTAAGTTTACAGATTACAAATGTACTAATGTACACCCTGGTGTATGGATGGCCAAGAGATAAGGAAGCCTTCTTATGCCTGGGAGGCAGAGCCAGCTACGAGGACGATTCCTTGTCCAGATCCTTCAGCTTTCCACTGCTGCTCAAAGCTCATTCCTGCAAACCAAATCTGCTTACATTTACCAGGATCATCCGAGAGAGCCTGCAGAATCAAGGCTGAATCAGTTATGACTCTTTTTCAATAACAGCCCATAACTGTGTTATCAGTAAACGACAAAGGACTTTCCCCGTGACCAGCACACGCATCCCCAGCCAGAGGTATAACTGGCAATGGTGGCTGCATTTGTCATTGTGATGTTTTCATTCTCGATCCAATACTTTTCCTTGAAACACAGCATAAAAACATCTCCCCAGTTCACAAAGCCATAAAAACCCCTCATGGGCACTGTGGCTACTGAGGTGAGTGAGATGCCCAAGCAGGACAATAATGTCAAAACAAAATAGTACAAAATAATAATATTTTAATATTATGTAAACACATGGACACAAAACAATGTCAAAATATGTTAAAATATCTGGGACAATAATAACAGAAAATGGGATTTTCTTCATGTATAAAAGTGAAAAGAATGGTACTGGGAAGTAATAGTAAAACTATTAGTAAAGGAAACTAAGGGCTCAGTAAGCAAGCTCAGCACGGAGTCAAACACACAGTACATCGAAAGCATATGTCTGTAATAAGATAATGATAAAAATAATGGAAGAAAGATACAATTAAAAACATGCTGGCACGAGCAATGAATGTGTTTTCATGAACTTCATTTTATGTGCTAACAAAATAGCCACTGATCTTTGCATTTGAATTTACAAGAGCCAAATCTTCAAACCTATTCAAAGCAGTCCATTTGGCAATCGAAGAAATCCAACAGCTCCAGCAGCTACCTGAAAACCAAGAGATTCTCATTAGTTATATCTTACTATTTTAACTATAAAAACACAACAGGGTTTGGTCCAGCAGTGGGGCTTCACGTGGCCCTGCTGCTGTTGGGTGTTCAGGAGCACGCAGGGAGCTGCATCAAATCCGCGGCCACAGGCATGCGTATGTGTTAAAGCAGCAAAAAGCAGTTCTTCAGTGAGTGAGAGTCAAGTAAATGGTAACACAGAATGTAATGTGAATGTAGACTTGGAGAAAAGATCCGTTCAGGAAGGTGATTTTTGTGACCAGAAGCAGCACAAAAGCTTCTTCAAGTCTCGGAGCAAACACCGCAGCAGCCCCGCTGGGAGGGGAGCTGCTGTGTGCTGTGCTGGCTCCATCCCTGCTTCCCCTCCATCAAGACATAGCTGGGGCTCCTTCCACCCCAGTGTTTCGATCATTTGTGGCCTGGCCTGCTCTAATGTTACATGATTATTCACCTTTTTAAACAGCTATTTCCTAACTGAGAAGACACTGATTCAGAATAAGCTTAAGACAAAATGCATCCCTTGGTAATGCTGCTGATGCTGAAGGAAAGAGTGTAGAGATGCATTACAGCTTCAGATTTATCTGACAAAGTTACCTACGCTGGACATATTACCAAGAATCTCTGATATTTTCAGTTTCTAATTAGCTTTAGCTAATCCTCATTAACAAATAGTTCAGGATTAATACTTTCAGACAACTTTCACACTGCTAACATTTTTACAAAGGTTTAAATATCTTACAAATCCTTACACTAGTTTTACAAGCACACATTCTTCTTTGCAAGAAACCCTCATGTGAGCTATGAAAGTCTCATCAAAGTCTATAAATATAAAAAAGATGGAGTGCCTTTCCTAGGAAGTTTCCTTTTACTCACCTCTCCATGTGAATCACTTACTCTAAAGGCACAGCCAGGCTTTTTATTGCTGCAGCACTCACCATAATTTATATTGGAGGGTGTAAACGGCTGAAAAAAAGCTCAGGCTCATGAAGATCCGGTACTTTGAAGATGTGATCTGTAATATTATGCATTGCATCATTGTTTTCTATCTTAAAAGGAGGTGGCATCACCGCAGAGCTGCAGCTGTGCACCGAGCCACTGTCTCATCATGAATGTCGAGGCAAAGCCCAGACTTGTAATGCACCTGCAAGTTCTCTAATCTTGCTCTAGTAGTACTGACTAAGCACTGAGAAAGTTCTTAGACGCTTGTTTACTGAAAATAAGGATCTTTTAAAACTGCAACTGTATTTGAGTGTTTTAATTAAGCCGTAAAACTTCAATAACTGGGATCCACAGGTGTGAAATGGTACAAATTGATCAAAGATAATCACGTACCTCCTGGCCTGGTAGACGTTCAGCTCTTCCTGGAGGACACAGACTCTTTTCTGCAGAATATTTACCTGTAAAATACAACCCCCATGAAAATGATGGACAAAATTTGGGCTCATTTTGTAAAAGGTGTTTTTCTGGTCTATCCTGCCTAAATAAAAAGCAATTCAGCTGCACACTAGAATTAATGCTTGGTAGGAGACTGTTAGTATGGCTTCCCCAGCCCTGCTCCAGCTGCACGCTACCTACTCCTTTAGAAACAGAGGCAAAACAGTTTTTAAACTCAGCTGATGGTACCATATGGGTTATACAAGGGTTTGGGAGCTCCACTTCTACTGTCAACTCGCATATGATGCCTGCGCTCTGATCCCTGTGCTTTTGCTATTGTGATGAATGTGCTCACCTGGACTTCAAGTGTATGAGAATGAATGTTTATTAACACACTGTGACCCCTTCCAGAGGACTCACCTGGAGCAGACAATTGGGCAGCGTGCTTTATATTTAGCAGTGGGGTTAGAAAACTGCCCAAGCCACAAGTATTTTCTTCTTTATTTTTATCACTGCTCAGTGTTTTCACCCAGCCTATCCTCTTCATCCTCCTCCAACAATAAATAATCCTGACAGGTGCAGAGATTCCACTGCCCTTGTTGTCTGCTGTTTTCAAACTGGAATTCCAACTATTTTCAAAGACCGGGACACCTGTGCTTCAGTACAAGCCCTGCTCACTGAGTGGTCTGCGCCGACAGCATCCCACTGGAAATACAGCCAGCAGCAATGTGTTTCTGGGATAGCACCCAGGTTTTCGTGTGTGTAGTTACTTTTACTCTTTTGAAATGCTGCTCCTGCTTACAGAAGCCCTGCAGGTGGGTATCAGATTCTCCTGTTTTTAATTTCTAACTCATTAAAAGGTGTGGTATTCTTGCATTGGCTCTGGAGTAACGCTTCCTATCAGACAGTGCTAATAGACAACCACACTTTAAAAACAGCTTTTTACTATCAACTGGAAATAGATTTCCCCAGTAGATCCTTAACTCCTTATTTCCCACAACTATTTAAATCAGAATGATTTCCCTTGATACGTAAGCAGAGGGTTTACAACCACAGTGTTGAAGTTGTGTCACTACCAGCACACAGGAATATGGACGTTTCTCCTATGAATATTTCCTACTTCTATTAAAGGCACGGGGGAAATGTCCCATGGATAGAAAAAACCCTACAGAATAACCCTTATGTGCTGTAAAGAAAAAATATAGGGGGAAAACTCCCAAATACAATAAATTCCCAACCATCTCCATGGAGAGAGATTGCATAAGAAAGAGAAATGGAGTTTGTGGATGCATAATTTGTTGAAAAATGGTCCTGACAGTTGGTATAAGGTGTGTGCTGGTACCTATCCTGTGTCTTCAGGGCTTTCCCTCTTCCCAACGCTCATGGGCAGCTCTGAGTCACCAGCACTGCCCTGTCTTCCTCTCACTTCTTGCCTCCAGTCCAGGACAAATCCCAGTCCTTCCCAGCACATTTAAATGCACAGTCCTGCCCTTGGCCATATGTGAACACTGACACTGGTTTCTTTGGATTACTGTTATTCCACACCTATGATCACCTCTCTTTGTAGCTATTTACCCTTCCTCATGTGAGTTCAGGCAACGATGACATTTTGTTTTCTTCCGACTCCTAATATACAGAATAGGAAAGCATCAAATAACTTCTGCAGGAACCATGAACAAAAAAACCACCCAGTTCATTAGTAGCTCCCTATTCACATTGACATATTGGTATTTCTATAGGCCAATTTAAAAGTCTGTTTCATAGAAATAATATTGATTCTGCATTATTCTAGATGAGCTAGTGTTTTAAATATTAAAGACAAAGCATTACAGAAGGTTATTAGGGCCTCTTTATATAGGAAAGTGTAGAAATAACACACTGATTATTTGGACTAGTATCTTGAATGCTATATCCCATTCTCTTTATTATATAGGCTGGAAAGAAAAGAGAATTATTTCCAATTCTCTTCTACACCCTTTACATGCAACCTTTAAACGATTCCTTCAGGAAAAACAGGGTAAGGAAGATGAGAGATAACTGTGTGCTGTATTTGAAAGGTTGAGAAAAAAGCCTAATACTGAATACAGCATAATTTCTACTTTCAACTGCCGAGCGAAGCAAAATCTGGGATCAAAAGATACAATGTGGGAGCTCCCAAGGTGAGGAAACTGGAGGAGAAAAGCCTTGTGAGAGATGACTGCGAAGCATGTGAGTGCTGCCATGATTTGGGTTTGAGACTTACTCAGTATTTTTGGCTAAATTTTAGACAGTCAGAATATCTTGTCTAGACAAGATGGGTTTTATCCAATTCAAAAAGATAAAGACGAATAATAAGAATTTACCTGAGATTTCAAAGATACAATGGTGTCTTCAAGTTCCTGTCTCAAAGTTGCTGGCATCAGGCCTTTGAGTGTGGCTTCATATTCTTGTCGTATATGGGTCATCTGTAAAGAACAAAAATGCATTTATATATAGATGGCTACTCTTGGAAGCTGCAGAGTAAAGTTTTTGCTTCTTTTGCCCAAACTGGGGTCCAAATAAATGCAGAACTGTGGTGTCAAGGGAAAAGGAAGGAGAGAGAAGAAAGATCAGCAAAAAGCTGTAAAGAGCAAATGAGATTAAAAAGAAGGGAAAAAGAAAACATTAAGAGTAAAGAATATATGGAAAGGAGGAAGAAATGATGAAAGATGATGGGCAGAAGAAGCAATAATCATTCCTAAATCTATCTCAATAGAGCATTTATACAGATGTATACTTTGCAATTGATAATCAGTTTTCTTTTTGTCTTTGGTGGTATCTGAACCAGGGTCACTAGAGTGATATTTACCCCTTACTTCTTCAGACAAGGTGAATTATTGTTTCCCAAGCTCTGTTTACAACATTTCTCATCTTAAAGGTGCTTTTAAGGGCTTTTTTATTCATCATGCAACTATTTTTCATTGCATGTTGTGTCCTTCTCAACTTCATTGAGGCTACAGGACTTTAACAGCTACGTTTGAGACATGTTACAATATCAGATGTTCACACCAAAATGGTTACATCTAAAGGAGGACATTTTAGTCTATAACTGTATTCAATAGATGCTGAGTAAACAGTACAGTTACAAAGCAAAGGTATATGAGGAGAGATTAGCTGGAAGGATTGTGCTTGGTATCTCTCCCATGAGGTTGTATTTGCTGAACCTTGACCCAGGAAAAGCTTTATTACTTGGCTGAATCAGTGCTTCCCATCTGTACTTAACTTCCAATAGGATTAACCTCTTAATTCAAATTAAGCAAGTACTCAGGTGTTTTTCTGGCCCAGCAGCTGAACATGTAAATAAAGGATAAAAGAGATTCAATATCAGATTAACTTATAAACTATCTTCAAACTTTCAAACTGAATCTATTTTTCCAATGGTTTACACACCAACGCCATTTTGTGCTAATTTTGTTTTAGTTACCAAATTGCTTAAATCTACCATTACAACCACAAATCAAAACCTCAGCCCTGCAGCTGAAGAAGCCACGAGCTCCAACTTCCAGCTCCCTGCTCGCAAGGAGCGCACGCACTGAGACACGTGAGAACCACACAGCAAGTTCAGTGTGAGACGTGCCAAGTACCAGCTCATGGTAAAAAGCAGGTTGTGCCAAAATCTGCATTATGCATAACACAATTATCAATACAAAAGGAATAAAACAATCTGATGAAACTTTAGGAAAGTTCTATGAGTCATTCCGACATTTAGCACAAATCTCCACATCTCTATGCAAATAGGCAATTAGAGGCTTTCCTTGTGAACTGCAAGTGAGTGTTGCCACTATGTAAATCTATAGGAAAAAAAAAAGATGGTGAGACAGGAAACCTTGTTTGAACTCTGCCTGTATAGAAGCTTGTGATCAGAATTTATGGTTTTGAAAGTTACTCCAATAAATTTACGCTACCATTTCTATAAAGGCTTACAAAGTTATGCATAGGTGCTTTGCCAGGATAAATATTTTCTGAGCCAACAGCTCATTTGGGTGGGGACCTTGATAGAGTAGAAACATATATTTCAGTTAATTCAACACGTTACATTTGCTCTTGGTGAGATGGGAGCAGAAACAGGCAGCTACAAAAGCAAAATGCCTCCATTTCCTACATTTTGAATAATAAAGATCTATTTCATGGGCAAGAGGATCTGGATGATCCCTTTGGCAATATGTTGGGGTGACCCAATCGGCACAGAAACTTCACCTCACTTGCACTCAAGTGATGTGGGTGTCAGGAGCTGAGCCTGGACTCCGATACAACTCCCTACACCACAACCTAGCCATGCCTACAGAGCATCTGGGACCCACACCAGCTTCCTCAGGTGCCAGGCACACAGCAAGAGCCCCTTATTCCAATTTTTCCTAGAGGAAAGTCAAGCAAGCTTCATTCTAAGTACATGCAGCACAAATTTTACTACAGCTCTGTGACTGAAATAATAACAGTTCTAATCGTGCAACAGTCTTTTTTCAACCAGGTCACTGGTTTTAACAGTTTAATCTGCAAGTGTCCTCTGAACTCATGCTTCCACCACCACATTTGCTATTAACTCCGCAAAGCAGCAAGGGGATTGTTCCCATTTGATAAAGGTGTTTCTTGGAAAGTCAGGAAGAAATACTTACTGTGCTTTAAAGTATGTTATTGGGTCGGCTGAAAATGGAGGAAGAGAATGAGAAACAAGCCCTGGTAGCTGAAGTGTTGCTTGGAGCTGATTTCTTCCTCTATTTCACAAAGACATGCACTTTGGGATACAAGTGCAATTTGTTTGTTTGCTAAGACAAACCACGTTACTTTCCACTGTGCTCACTAATCATTGGATCACAATAAGATGAAAATAAGATCCCAGCTGTTTCCTGTCACATTATGATAAACAACATGCTGGTGTTTTTGGCTGAAGTTACTACCAAGGTTTATTGACCCAAGAGATTAAAATAGTGCATGGCAAAACCCTAAATCACTTCTTATAACTGAAAAATAATATATAGGGGGCTAGTGTGTACTAACTTGAACGGGGAGTTTTTAACACTTATTTTTGACCAATGAAAGCTGGGTCTGCAGGGATTTCTCTCTATTTTTTTTGGTGCCTTAAAGGCTTTTTTGTTCTTTTATAGCCTCAAGCTGCCTCCCTAGGATCCACAAATAGTGTGTCTCCTCTTGCACTCTTGAGAGATGTTGAAAATTGCCATTCTTCAGCCCTCAGGAGGGCTTTAGCCTGCTGGATGGGGAGAGCTCTATTTCATTTACTGTTGTGTTCGTTTTGCTTCAGTCCTGAGAAAGCTTCTCTTTTTATTTGAAAATCCATTTTGGTGAGTTGATTTAATCCATGAACCCCCAGGAAGGTTTTTTATAGCTTTTAATATTAAGCTGCCACACTGCTCTTTGTTTATTCAGGTTGGTGGCTAACATATGAGGTTTAAAGTTTTACCATCAATCATCTTTGGTGTCAGTAGAAACAACTGAAAGCTGAGGCTGCGGCACATAGCTCATGTGTGCTTGGTCACACGATGGATTAGAGAAAACAAGAAGAGACAAATATTCACACAATTATACGAAGTGATGCAGAAAGGGAAGTTTCAATTCCACAGGCTACAATGAGAACTTGTCATAGTTGAGCACTGACCATTCTTGAAAGAGGTAAAAGTTGGTTTTTTGATGCCCAGAAGAGAAATATTCAAACCTGAGCTTTCCAAACCAAGCAGTCAGGCCTGGCCTGATGCTTCGCAATAGTGCATGATGGGTTTCTTTACTACTTCAAGGAGTCTTCAGGTGGCACAATTCAGTTTTTCAGCTCTTTATCCTAAAAGAGGAATGTTGTTGGGTTGAGTTTGAAGCAGATGGGAGCACAGGACTGATGGAACAAGTCCCATTGGCATCTAGCGGCACTGTAATCACTCTCCTTCCTTTTCGAAAGAAACAACTTAAGCACATCCAGAAGAAATACAGTATCTCCAAGGTGACCAGATGCATTTTGATCCATGTGCTGAGAACAGCCTTCAAGGCAGAGGATACTCTGCTTCTCTTCTGTGCTTTGCTATACAGCCGCAACCACACCATATCTTATTCAGCTTCCCAACAGCCAGCTCTCCCCTTCTTACTTCCGAGAGGTCTGTGATGCTGAGTTTACCATCCAACTAAACAAATGCAATCTTCTCCAGCTCTCCCAACTGTAATTTACTTTATTTGAACCAAAGGAAAATGCAAAAGTACCTCTGAAGTATACATTGCCAAAGCAAATGAAGGGACCACAGAGGAGTTGTTCGAGTTCCTTTAGAAAATATAAATCTCATCTTGAAGGGCATGAAGTTAACATTTGTTTATGTCAGATAAGAATCAAAAGGTGTTGTGGTTTTTTAGTATCTTAATTTCTGCCTGTATGAAGGATAATAATTCCATGTGTGCCAGGAAATAGGAGGATAGTGACCAAAAAGCATAATTAGGATCATTTAATTGTTATCAAATTTTCTCCATGTTTCAGGGGGAGTGAGATAAGTAATATCCTGACTCTCTCAAATCCTTTCCTATAAACAATGGTGTTATAAAGCTGTTTAAAAGAGAAATCTCTTTAAAAAGGTTATGCATCTGTTCTGCAATACGCATCTCTGAAAGCAGACATGAAAGATCTGCTGTAATAAATCTGAAGACAGGTTAGGGTACCAAAGAGGTAAAAATAACTCCTTCAGCCTTAGGCAAATCATTTAATCTCAGACAGCCTTCTAAATGAGGATAATAACAATAACATTGCGTAGGTCAACTTCATTCAGGTGGTGTGAAGATTGCTGAAGCAATTTTCTGAGAGCACTTTGGAAAGGGCAAGTGAAGGACAAATTACTGCAGTGCCACCCCAATTAGAAAACCCCAATTAACAAAACCCAAAACCCCAAACAACAACCTAAAGGATGTCAGTGATTAATCACTGTTTGCTTGGGTTCTCCTTTGCAGTGATTCCTCCTTTGCTTCTCAGCACTCTTAACGTCCAAGTGAGCATAGCTCTAATCCCACAAAACTGCTCTGAGTCTCTATGGGCCCCTTCCTCCATCAGCCCAGGGGACACTTGGTTATAGACCAAGTGTCTATAACCAAGGAACCAAATCCATTGAAATCTGAATTTCCTTAAATTATGTCTCTCTCAGGTTTCTGTTGCTAATTGGAGCTTGAAATCTTCTGAGGTAACTTTTCCTAATGAAGAATCAACTGATGTATCCATTTTCTCAATGAAGAATAAGATCTGAACACTTGTTTTTTCATGATATAATCAAATAGGAATATCCACTGCTTTTCCGTCCACATCCTCTCTTATTTCAGGCAGTCAGAGTTTCTGTTCTGACTGTGCAATGTGGATTGAAATATGGTTCTTCCAGATTTAGAGAAACAGAATGCAACTTGATACAAATGTTCTCAAGTTCATAAGAAAAGTAATGAACGCCATAAATTGCACGAATTTGGATCGAGCAATGGAGCAAGATCAGCTGAGTGAGTTATTTTGTCAAGTGTACACCATGTTGCTCTCCACTGAGGAAATACTGCTGGAGAACCTCCCCTGTTCTGACAGTTTCAATAAAACATAAATCAGTGGCATAGCCACCCTCTTTGTTGCTCTGTCTTTAGCTAGTAAAGCATTTGAGCATCCAAAACATTTTTGCCTTGTTGTTTTACTAACCCACGGGGACCTTCAGTTACAAAGAGCTGCTCGCTGCACACTGAGCTTTCTGCTCTAAGTTGTCTTT
The DNA here is from genome assembly GCA_026283785.1 of Coracopsis vasa. NCBI lineage: Eukaryota > Metazoa > Chordata > Aves > Psittaciformes > Psittacidae > Coracopsis > Coracopsis vasa. The sequence continues at coordinate 5,412 of JANHGB010002331.1, read as the reverse complement.
TTTCCTCCAACCTGCATCCAAAAGGCCTTATTGCTTCAATGGCTTGTATTTCGATATCTTTCTTTTCTCAACCAAGATCTCCCACCTGGAAAATGCTCTGTTTGTAGTTAAGCAATCTGAGTCTGTATCATTCATAGCTGCAAAGGAAAGGAAGGCAGGCAAAGAGAAAAAACACCAGTGGGCTGCATATGGCAAGAACAGCATTCTTGGGATTACATGAGTTGGAGAGGAATAAAAGCTTTCACTGTCAACACCATAGAACAACCAGGAATGCTGTGGCTAGAAAATTCATGCTGTTCTCTCAACCTCCCCCTCTCCAGGGCTCTGCTATTGTTCCAGCTGGGATTTGGAGGATCCCTGACTTCTTTTCCTCTCCTTCCAAATGACTCATCACAGATGCCATCTTTGTCCCCGAGCAGTATGTCCTTCAGCTCGTCAGTGTTGTCTTTTCATCAGCTGGAGAGGTCGTTGCTGCACCATAAGGATCCTCTGCTCCATGGGGCGAAGGGGGCTTGGAGACACAGCTCACACCCCCTGACCTGGAGGAACAAAACCTAAACCAGCCCCACCACTAACGCGTGCTGCTGGGCCAAAGCTGAAAACACATGGTGTTCATTTCTGGCTCTGTTGATTCCTAAAACACTATCAAGATAATTAAGCCTGAAATAAAGCTATAAGCATCTCTGACACCACCACTGGAATGTATTTCTGTATTTCAGTTTTACATTCCAGCATGTGTTACCTTCTATATAATCCTTTCCATCCTGGGGAGGTTCAGCAAGTCAAGGTTCCAGTGTGTTATGCACAAAGGTGGTGAGAGCTCACTAGCGGCAGTGAGAGCTGACAAGGCTCAGCAGCACGCAGGATTAGGCTCAGCATTTTCACACTGACTGTGTGAACAAGCAAATCTTTGTAGATAATAATCAGAAGCTGCTTTTACTATCACCATTTCCCCTCTTTCAAGAACAAAAATCTAATCAGCATCTCAACTGGGAAACAAGCTGCCAGGATGAGAAAGCCTCACAGTTGGTAAGAGTCTGCTCTGCTTTGGACATGGGTGAGGATGAGGTGCAGGAGACAGCCATGGCTGTGCTTCCCGAATGGATTTCTGATGGATGGCATTTGGTGCTGATGAAGTTGCAAACAAAGTAACACTTCAGAATAGAAATTATGTTAAAGATCACATAAAGTTGGTCTTTTTTCAGTCTCCATCCCAGCACCTCATCACCTAGAAAAAATGAATGGGACAGTTTCCTAATTGAGCCTGCATTGCTGAGAGCCCACACTGAAGATTACATGTCTCTGCTCTTCTCTGCTGTCATCCATCTGGCTCCTCCCTGCATTCCCATTTCTTCTCCTTTTTTAATTCCCTGCATTAAACACCAGCATCGCTGTCCCTTGCAGTCCTGCTTTAAACACTTCTGAAAGAACAAAATTCCCTTAATAGATAATGCGCAAGCAAACCACAGACGCTCTAAAGTGATGTGCTGCTCTCTTGAAAGATCTCTTTCTCATTCGCTACTACTTAAGACAAAGAGCTAGGAACTGACATTTTACAATACTCTCTAATTCCTGCATGCCAGCATATGCTTCTAGTCTTTTTTTGTTAAAAATTCTTTTTCCTTTTAACTGTTTATTCTGTAGTTTCTGGTTTAGTGCCTTTCTCCAGCTGGCCACGTCGTTCCAGTAATTCATTCTCTCCTATGAAGTAGGTATATATTTGGGTATTTTCCAGTTGTGTCTGATTACCAAAGCTAACATTTGATCACTGACTTCCACATGTACATCAGCACCATCTACCTCTTTTCCCTTTGACAGTTGCACAGTTGGTGAGAGCCTTCACTCCTGCAGTTCCTGCCATATGGAGCTCCTGAGAACTTTCAACTCCATTGATTTCCAGCTCCTTTCAAATCCCACCTGCAAATCTGTTTTTCTGTGCTTGAATCTCAGCTTCTATCTCCTTCTGCTAATCTGAAACTTCATGCTATACAGTATAATTTACTATCTTCGATTTAATTCTGCAGTCCTTTCATAGCAGGCTGTTAAAGAAAATGCTGTGCAACTGTAAAATGTCAAATGCAAAGTTATGATGCAGTCTATCTCAGCCTTAACTAAAAATTGGAGGGTGCTTTTGTATCAGAGTAATTAATAGATATATCAACAGAATTGCATGTATGGTAGACACTAACCAATGTAAAAGTGGTAGAATAACCAAGAAAAAGTGGTCTCCAAACAATGTTAGTAGTCATTTTATGGTACTTAAGTCAACATTGCCATACACCTATATAGGCACCTCTATCCACGAAAGAACCAGAATCAGTCTGATTCTTCCCCATCAGCCTCTATCGGGAAGTCTAAAAAGAGAATAACACACTAAGAAGCGGATGCTGTGTACGCTGCACAGCCCAATCAGTGTGCTGCCACTCACATCACATTCTTCACTGCTTCTCCGTGGCTCTTCAGCATCTTCTTTTCAATAAAAATATTTTCAACTTGAAATGTGTTCACCACAAGTATTTTGACAAAAATCTTCTATTGTGCTGCCTGCAGCCATGGAACCAGCAGATTTTCAGGTGCCAGCTCGTGGGGAGCTATGCCTGGCTGCTTGTCTCCTGCATTTTGCACAATATATATGCATATATGAAATGGTTTCTGGGAGGAAAACAGCTGAAGTACACAGTACCCTCCTGAGCCAGTGCTTGGGGTGTCGGCAGAGGGCTGGATGGACAGAAGGACCCTCCTTGGCCATGCAGAATTGTGGAAAACCAACGCTCTTCCAATACATCCTCTCCTGTGCTGGTCACATACAGGAACTGTTTTAAAGTGACAATATGGCTGTTCCCTAAAGTCCCAGTGGAAACTTATTCCAGCTTCTCAGTCCCTCACGGCAGCAGAGACTGCTGAGCCCTGGTGCCAGCACAGCCTGCCCAAGGGGTTAATCGCCGGCTCCGCAGGCAGTGACAGTGCAGAGGCTGCTCTCTGTGAATCACTTCTGTGGTTAAGATCATTCAAATCTAGACTAAGCTTCCCATTTCTGTGGGAGCAGGAATGGGTCTCTGGGGGGAGACTTTTGGAAGCGTTTCAGTGACGTGGGCTGAAACAACCAGAGCAAATGGCAGAATTTCACCACTAACTCCAGTGCGTGCTGACTGTTTGTTTCTCAGTCTAAGTGCTCCTCGGCTCTGCAAAACAAAGGCTGCCTAAATCCTCCTCACCTGCAGCTTGCCACAAAGCCAACTTCCATTTGTAAATACCTAATCTAGAGCTTATTAGCCTGATTTTGGAGAACTCTAACATGTTCTGAGAAAGACAACCCTTTGAGAAAGCCTGGGAATTCAAGGCACTGCCTGGCTCTTGCAATCAGCTGGGGCACCTGAGCTAAAAGTCCTGGAACAGGAGGGAGGCTGCATTTGTATCAAACACATTGCTCACATGGAGGAAATTCAACTGCTTCCACATGATTTTTCCAAAGGATATATAGCAGGACAAGGTGATGGAAGTGAGGGCAAAGGTTTTCTGTGATTTTATCTGACTGCATTTAAAACTCTGATACTTTTAAAAATGAATCTGAAAAGAAATAAAGAATCATAGAATAATAGAATCCCAGACTGGTTTGGGTTGGAAAGGACCTTAAAGCTCACCCAGTTCCAACCCCCTGCTAAAGGCAGGGACACCTTCTACTGGAGCAGGTTGCTCCAAGCCCCATCCAACCTGTCCTTGAACACTGCCAGGGATGGGGCAGCCACAGCTTCTCTGGGCACCCTGTGCCAGCGCCTCTCCATCCTCACAGTAAATTTTTTCCTTATATCTAACCTAAATCTAGCCTCTTTCAGTTTAAAGCTCTTCCCCCTTGGACCAAAGCCCCTAAAGTAAAGGGATATTACCCAAGCCTTCCAGCCATCATTGTATTAAGAACTACTTGGGACCCACACCCTAGACACAGGCATTGGTTGCTCATCTCTTGTCTCACGAAGCTTTGCTCAGAGCTCCACAGATCTGCAGGCAGTGGCACTATTCCCATCGAGCAGAAGGTGTGGCAACTGTTGGAAGTTCTCTGTGCTGCACAGCAACTGAAATTTCAGAACGATGCATCACAGCGCTCGTCTGAGAACAAATATATTTAGTTGGCATGGAAACAGTAAGTTAGGCTGAATGTGGTGAACATCCAGCAGTCATACAAAATTGAGCAAGTCAGAATAAACAACATTAAGCACACAAACTCACTGAATGCTTTTGAATCACAGCTCTTTTACAATTATCACTCCCGTTTGCATTTGAACATGAGTGAAAGCCTCTTAACAAACTAAGCTGCTCCATTTTATCCCAAACAGTTCTACAACATCCTTATTCAGATAACTCCTTTCTCCCTTTTTTACAAGGGAGATAACTCACTTATACTCTGATAACTCCCTTTCTATTTCAGGAAAAGAAGAAATTAAAGGGTTGGAAATCCACATTGGTATTCTCCTTCATTTCCGCAGTAATATTCATGGATTGAACATAATTGATTTTCTGTCTTCAGAGGATCTCTCTTCTTTAAGACTCTATTTGTGACTTGGCTGCTTGGAGGAGTATTCCTATGGTATGAGTATCTATGGTGTTGCTACTTCAGTTGTGTGTGAACACAAGGATCTTTTTCTCCTCTATTAATCCCAATTAGAAATTTTACATCATACTCAATCCACTTCTATAGTTATAAACATTAGAACAAGTAAGGAAAAGAATAAGGTCTTCTGAAAAACTTCTTGTATGTAATTCTCGAAAGAGAGATTTCTGGAGCTTTTCAGTGTACAGCATTGGGGTGACAACCCTTATGAAAGGAATCTGAAATAAAATGAGGTATTCTAAAGAAATCTAGGTAATAAAGCAAAAAGATCACTACCATGAAGTTTTATAGAGGCCCCAGTTCAGCAGGATTTGCTGCCCATGCCTCAGTTCCTGGATTCATTAGGGCACATGGTGATGTGCGTCATTTTTAATTGCTCCTTCACAGGATGTACAGTCTGCTGCAGGAACAATGCAGATTTTTTACCTATGACTGACAACTGCACAAAGCCGCATGACTCAAGAAAGAGAAATGGCTTTAGTACAATGAAAGCATCTTCTATCAGAAATCTTGTCTTTGATCTAGGCACATATCAGAGACAAGCAATACAGCACAAGAGTAGAACGATACAGGAACAGAACCTAAATGGGATTAGTTGACAGGAAGGTGGTTCCCAGAGTTACAAAATACTGAGATATAAGAAACTTCAAGCATTGCTTTGCAAGGAAAAGGTTTGGACACACCCGAATTTCCTAAGAACCTTCCCAGACTGCTTTTACTGTCATGGATATATATATTATATAAACCCCTATATATTAAGTGTGAGTTACACTGAATTTACTGCTAGTTTGCCACTTTCCATGAAT
>JANHGB010002326.1:6176-32956 GCA_026283785.1 Coracopsis vasa | reverse complement strand
CCCATCTGCCATCAGAGATTTGGGAAAACATTGAAACATGGGCCATCAAGAACAGCAAACAGAACAAGAAAAATTATCAAAGTCACAGCTTTGAGACTGCTATGTGAACAAAATGTATCTGCCAAGACAACACGAGATCACAGCCTGCTGCCAGACTACAGGAGTTGGCCAGTGCACTCACTCGGTGCTCACATGAGATGTGTTTCCTCTCTATAACGGCTTGCCTTGCCACCATCCAAGTTTTCAGGAGTCAAAGCTCCTGCATTCTACTTCCTACTCTGCTACTGCCTCATTTAACCTCTGCCCAGCTTCAAACCCTCCTTCCCTCCTAAAGATATGAGCAAGATAACAATCACCTCCCAGGGAATTATGAGCTTTAATTCGTGATTGCAAAGTGATCCAAAGCTCTCCCCAGCACAGTAAGAACAGCATAAATTGTTAGCAACTGTTGATGTACACTATCCCCAGAGTAACAGCTGATTTACTTTCCCAGTGTCTTTCTTGCATACCAGTGAGTAACTGATGTGGAAGTAGGTCAGTAGTACAGCATGTTAGCCTGGGTTAACAGGGGTTAGCCTGAGATTTTGGAACAACATTGCTCCTTGCCTCTCTGGTGAAGTGGTTTAGCATACACTGTAGGCAGTTTTCTTTGAGCCTGCTGTTATAAATCTAACTATCCAGCACCTTGTTGCCATGAGGAACACAGGAATGGGGAAGCCTGGGAAAGTAACACGCAGGTAGGTTGCTCCATGGGTTATTCATACACTTTGCTCTGATTCCCCAAATACCTGTACCTACTGGGGAGAAAAGCTGCCCAGCAACCACATGGGATGATATTGTAAAAGATGTATACCAGGTTCAGAAACTACTGACTGCCAAATCAAAGCAGTCTGCACACTACAATCACTTCAAAATCATCAAAATGCTTTTTAAAGGAAAACATTTGTCCTGCAAAGCCTACACTCACCACTGAGGTCTTTTCAAAATCCCCTTTCCCCTGCTTCGAGCCCAGCTGCAGGCAGAGCTTACCACCTTAGACTGCACTTCAGATATTAAATAATACACCACAGGCCTAGTTCTCTGGCTTTACACCCTTCATTATCATTCACACAGGTGCAAAACGGTCACATTTTTCCTCATCAAGGACACAAACAGCACCTGCTGACGAAGGCTGGGTGTGGGAGCAGCAGCTCTTCAGAAAGTAAACTTAACTCCATTAAACCCACCCGTGGGAGCACAACCCTGCGGCCATGTCAGGGTGGTATTTCCAGGCTCACCCTAATGGTTTCCCTCCAACACACTGCCAGGTAGGCAGTGCAGGCCAGGGAGCTGCACGGAGCTGCTAGAGGAGATGCTTCACCCCAGGAGCCACCCTGCTACATCACAAAGGCCCCGTTTTCCCCTGTAAGCAGCACCCAGCACCCCTGTGGCCTGACTGCGGCTGTCCCTCGACCAGCAGCACTTCCCCAAAAGAAAGGGACCCTCTTTTCAGTAGCGGTGCCCACAGACACCCCTGAGGTGCCCATGGCGCCCTCCCCTCACTCCCTCACAGAGAGCAGCCTTGAACCAAAACAGCCAGTCACTTCGTAGGTCAGTTCTCACTCTAGCAGTTAAAATAACCCCCGGAGAAGGTGGCGGTGGGCCTGGCACCTCAAACAGGAGGGGAATAAACAAAACTTACCTCAGAGTGCTGGTCGACGCGGCCCCGCGGGCACTGGCGTGTCCCCCGCCGTCCTGCCGCGCTGGTGACTCGAAGCCCGAGGGTCTCTTGCTGTCCGCGCTGCCAGAGGCTTCCCACCGCCCCCCTGCCCCTTCCGGGCACACTCTCATCCGGGCACACCTGGGAGCTGCAACTGGGGCCGGCCACGGCAGAGCTCCCCCTCAGGCCCCTTCTCAGTACAGCGGGGCAGGGGAACGCCGTTGCCTTCAGCCTCTGAGGTGAAAAATAAACCCACCTCCTTGCTTCTGAGGCAGCTCTATAACGTCAAGCAGGTGCCAAACTCCGTTAGAAAACAGTCTGCTCCATCAGAATGGAACATAATATTTTATAGTTCAAAACTTCGTGGTTTGGGACATTTAGGGGATACTGATGATTTCTTTCTTGTGACTTACCACGATTTATTACCTCCTTGTGACCAGGGGCTGGTGAGCGGGGTATTGATAAACCACAGGATGTGGGAGAGGGAACAATTCAAGCATCTCACCAGATGAGGGGGTCAACACTCAAGAAATGAAAGCAGCAGCTCAAGAACAGGTTGATAGGCGGGAAGGACACTTCTAGGATGGGTCCCTGGTTGGCAGCATTACAGATGGCCCAGTCTCACAACCCGTCTATTTAGCTTCCCAAATGCATCAGGAGAGTGCTGGGCTACAAACCCCAATGGAAGTTTATTCCCCAGTAGCCAAAATGTGGAGCGTGACACGCTCAGTTTCTCACATCTGCAAGAGGAAGATCCCCAGTCATGCAGATCCAGGGTTTGGCCTTACAAAAAGCTGCCACAGAAGCCATGGATGGAATAGGAGAAATAATCTAAACCATTTGCCCTCTCTAAGAAAGGGAGTCAATGAACTGGTAATGCTATTTCTCTTTTCATTTCAATAGGCAAAGTAAATAACTTGTCCATTCCCACAAAAATAATCCCAGACGGAAGTTAACCTGAAATGGGCAATGTGTTCAAATGAGGTTTTGGTTCGGTGTCCATTCAAGCATAAAAGCAAGCAGATTTGCTTTAGTGTGAATAAAAACTATAACTGCCAAGTCAGGACCATAACATTGATTTAGGTGTTTTATTATTTTGAATTAACTAAAACCAACAAGTGGATAGAATGGATCTCATAATGATATTACAACAATAAATCTGGGGAGTGTGTATGAGACACTGCCTTACAAAAGAGACCAGCCATCTGACACAACATTTCTCAAAGACAGAGAACTGCTAATTATGTTGAATTTCATTTGCTACGTAATCTAGACCGTGACCTAGTGCTTCTAAAAAAACCTGTACAAAATGAGTTGTTTTTACATCTCAGAGGCACATGAATACAAATCTGATCCATTTTATATATACACATGTACATTACATGGAAACCAGAGATGAGGATCAAATTAAAAAGGTGTATATCAAAAGTGCCCAAAACAGGAAATAAAATGTGAAAATGCATCTTCACAACAGAGAACTAAAAGGCACAAGTACTAAAATATGTAACCATGCAAAAAATGTCAGTACAGTCTGTGCACCAAAGCAAACCAAATGACTCCCACAACTGATATTACAGTAATTCTCAAAATATCTCAGCAAACATACCATCAGTGCAACATTTGCTGCCCTGTAATGTATTACAGTGTTCACATGATATGAAATTCTTAGTTCCCCTTCTGACTTCCTTTCTCCAAAGCCAGAATAATTTAGCTGTGGATAAAGTATTAAACAAAATAGGGCTGATGTTGAGCAGTGCAAGATCATCACTGCTCCAACTTACTGGGTGGAAGAGTAACCACAGCCTCCTGCACCCGTCATTGTCTATGTATCGACTGTGTGTCTGCCAAAACTATCACCTCTGCACCCTTTGCCAGGGTGAATGTGGCTCTGCTGAGTGATGTGAGAGCTGACAGCTCAGATGTCATAGCTGCACCACTAAAAACAGATTCTTGGAGTAGGTTCCAAACTATACTATAGAAATCCATGTCTGTTAATACATGTTTTCATCAGGTTTAAAGTTTAAGTAAAAAGTAATCTCTCCCCAATTATATGTTTGAATAGGTACTGCTCTCGCAGCTGAACAAAACTTTGAGTAAGCACAGAAAAAAGTTTTCAGAACACAATGTAGCCCTGTCAGCTGGCTCCACACTGTGGCAAATGATGGTACAGTAACCTGAGTTGCAGAATTTCTACAACAATATTTTGAATTGAAAAATACTGAGAAAACCACCCCAAGAATGCTGCAAGGGAACAAGATGCCAGCAGCTATTGAACTATATCCTTTAAAATCAGCTGTGTTACATCACCTGTCATGCCTTCTTGACAATGTTTCTTGAGCAACAAATGAAATAACTGGAATATGAGCACTGCTACTTACACCAGAACCAATCCAGGAACTGCTCAGTCAAAGCTTGAGTCAAGTTTTCACTTGAATCAATATAAGCCAAGCCACTGATTTGGCAAGTATTTGATCAGCTGCTACTTCCTTCCTTCCCTGGAAAACATCCCTCAGACCACACCGTGCAGTATTTATTTGAAGAGAAAACCACTTTATATTCACTGCCATTAAAGAAGGGAAAAAAGTATTCATTTATTTGTAAATGCTGCTTCTTAGATTCATCACTAGCACTAAGATGCAGAGACTGCTGAGCAGTGACCGATGGAGCAGGCCACAGTGTGTGTTTATGTATCAGCTTCCAAGACCTCAATTACTAACCAGACCAGGGAGCCTACATTCTGTAGGCCAAGATCCTGTCTGGAGAGTAATGCAGTTCTGCTGAAGTGAGCTGGGCATTGCTGCATTCAGGCAGCGAAGTGTTTGATCCACACATTTTTGAGAATTAATAATACTGTGTTCAACTCCCCCCAGAGCTGGCTGAGAAACATCTGAATTTCTCCCAAGACCATAGAAGGAAAGTTGGCAGCAAAAGTGTACTGGAGTTTTTTTTCCTTTTTGAGATTTGTTACAAATTAGCATATTAAAAACTCCTTAAAAATAGATGGGATAGTTACAGTTTGTCACTGCTGCGCTTCAAAACATGACAAATCCTCAAACAGCTTGCATCTTTAATAGAAGTTATTCAGAAAGCTGAAAAATACTCTTTTATGTCAAGGTAATTTTGAATCAATATCACACTCCAAAACCAGAACTAGGCAGCAGCCTAAGAGTGATGTCTGGAAGGAAGCAGCCAGTATGAGAAAAATCTTGAGAGACTACATTTCAGGTACTCCTAGGTGCAAGTTTTGAAACAGATTTTTTCTGCAGTAGCTTGTGTGTGGGATCAGCTTAACAAAGGACAGCTTCTGGTGAGAAGCAGTCATTTTCATCACTGTACAAAAATACCTGCAGTGGTTTGCAACTGGCTTGACCAGAATATCACTTAGCTTTTCTGAATCTATACCAGACTGAACTAAGAAGCAGATCAAGATCCAAGCACCTCAGATTGTGTTTGCATCCCCAAGAGTTAAGTGAGAAGCACAGATCTGACACAAGAACGTTTACTGCACTTGAGCAGTGCTAGAATGAGATAATACCACGTTTCTGTACCTGAAGTTATTTACCCAGGGAGGTGAAGCCATTGTTCCACCCACAGTGACACTGACACAGAGGCAGGCTGTACTTCCCCAGCTGGGCTGTGAGCACAAAGGAAGCCCACAATAAGGAATTTATCAGAGAACAGACACTGAAACCAGTGCTTCACTATCTCGCACATCACCTGTCTGTTCTGCCAATGTGGCTGTCTGACACTTAACCAAAATATGCACTCTGCAACATCAGTATCTGAATACCCTCTGCTCCCATGACCATCAAGATACCCCTTATTATCAAGTTACCTGCATGTCATAAAACATGATGATTTCTTTTGTGGGATAGAAGGGTTCTCCCAGGCTTGGACTGCAAAACAAGTTGGTCTAATATGTGTAATTACTGTAGCTACTCAGTCTAAGAATGCAATTGCTGATTGGCATTTTTAGAGGTGGATGTCTTAGAAGAAAGTCTATCTGTCAGTGAAACACCTCTCCCACCTCCAAACCACATTAGTTGTCAAACATATTAAGCATCTGGATATGTATTTGAACATAACAGAAAGCAGTAGCACACTGACAGCCCCACAGGAGCAAAAGCATAACTTTTATGCAATAAAACAAAGCTACGAACACCACCAACATGGTGGTAAGACAACTCTTCAAATGCAAACACTGGAGTAAAAGCTTCTAAATGCTAAAGCAGTTGGGTACAGAGCTGCACAAGAAGTCCTGCGAGCCTTTAGAAAACCCACTGCTGAGTATCCTTGGCTAAATACCACTTTCAGGATTTCAGCCAAATTTAGTGATTATTGTCACTATTAGTGGCTATTCACCTCTTACATATAATTACCTGCAAACACCTTGGCTATCACTACAGTCACGTCTTCTTCTGTTCATGTTTGTGGGTCTTTGTCTCAGTGAAGTAAGCCAGGCTCTCTGCTCCCCAAGTGCTCTGCACCACTTCAAGTGAAATAGTCCTCAACATTTGCTGATGTTCTACCCTAATGGGAATGGGTTTTAGATTACTAAAATTTTGAAGTGAAGTTCAGTTTACTCTAAAAATATTTAAGGGGAAACATTCAGTCACCACTCTGACCTGCAACAGCTTCAGTCATACTTAAATCCACTGCGCGAGAGCAGGACAGAAGTGTAACTTACCAAACACAGTCAGCTCCAGTATCAGGGATGCTGGCTCACCCAGCCCTGCTCATAACAGCAGGTTAGCAGCAGCCACCTGACAACTTGAAATAGTTTTCTGTGGACTATAAAAAGAGCAAAGTCCTTGGCACAACTCACAGATGGCACCACTTAGAGGGAAATGCCATCACTAAAGTAAAAGTGAAGAGTTCTGGCTTAAATGTTCCTCTCCTGCCTTCTGGGAAGGGCGCATGCGTGTGTTGTCCATGACAGAACCTTTTGCAATGTAGCACATAGGAGGTCAATTTACACCATCTCCAGGCAGCAAAGGAGTAGTCTTTAAATCCCTTCCTCACCCTAGAGCCTCAGGAAACCAGCCCTGAGACACCACTGTTTAAACAAGACTGCACCATTTCTTCCAGAGCACTGAAGTCTTACACACTTTGTGCACTGCGGTGTTGTCCCATGGTTATTCCTCTGGTCCCTTTCACTTTCCAGTTACTTTACACCTGTCTGATGCAGGTACCTAGAAACAAGTTAGTTTTATTGTCTTGCCTCCAAGAAAGCCTGATTTCAGTACTTCTCCCGCTTCCCGTCACTCCAGTAACACATCACTGAAGGCAAGAGCACAGAGATTGCAGAAAAATATATATATATTTACATCCACAACTGAATACAGTCTTATGTATTCAAATTCAGGAAAAATGCATCACATATACACACCAAGATACATCAAGAGAATACTAGGGGCAAGACACTGCCAACAGCAAGAAATACACAGAAAAGCACAGTCATTGCTACTGTAACATTCTTCTGGGGAGTGTATTCAATAGAGAAAACATCTCTGCACTGGGGAAAGCCAGATATTTGGGCCTGTTTTTCTGCACCAGTTGGTGTGAATCAAAAATGTGATATTTTTACTTTTAAAAAAGTGCATGGCATAATTTTCTTTTTAGCATTCAACTATCCAAACAATTCTATAAGCTCCTTCCATAAGCTACATTATTCATTAAAAAGGTCCTAGCCCTACAGTACACAGATCCAGCTCAGGAGAACACAGGCCCATGTTGAAGTCCATCCTATTTAAGGCAGCATTTAACCATACACTCAACTTTAAAGATTTAGTGTTCTGTCCAACTGACTTCTATGAGCAGCCACAGTACACATTTAAAGTTAAGCACCTGCACCACTGCTCATTTAAATCAGGATACATTCCCTATTCAGAGCTTTAAATATGCATGTGTGTACCCAGCCTGGATGGGCAACTGCTGCAACACCAAGCTCTTTTCCTTTTTACTACCCTAATGATAAAAGTCACTCCATGTTAGACTTCCCTCCACCACTGTGTTAGGACACAGCCAGTCCTCTTCACAGCTTGCTGACAAAATGTCAGTCTCAAAGAAGTGAGGTGTATCTGGGGTGGGAAAGCAACTCAACCTATAATTTCAAGCATTGCTCCTCTTCCCCCTGATGTGAGCTATTTCATGCAATTTTTCTGTTTTTTTTTTTTTCTTTTGGTAAGAACTAGAATGTGTTCCTTCTTAAGGGTGAATGGGCAGGATCCTAGAATTCATCTAAATGGCCCACGATAAACCCCTGAAAATAGGGGAACAGATTTGAAGAGCTTCTTTGCCTCAATGCTACGCAGGGACTCTGGCATAAAAATACACATGCTCACACACACTGAAGAGCAGGCTGGCTCAGAGCATCCCAAAGCAGGCTCCAAAGTGAACTTACATAAAAAGCACTTTGTGCTGACAGTGGCAAACAAGTGGATGGTAATATTTTCACAAAAAGCAACAATTCTGCAATATCTTCCTCTTCTTCCCTTTTACTTTGAGTCCTTCCTTTTCCTCAAAGTGTTGTTGTTTTTTTTTTGTCCTATCTGTGGTTTAAGTACTAAAACTAAATCAAACAGGAAATACACAGTCAGCACCAGTCAGGAACTGAACCTGGGTATGTTAATTGGTTTGTGGTACCCAAATTCCTGGAAGAACGAAAGAACAATTCTTGCTCCTAAAGTTAGGGCCACATCCATGTGTTTCCATTGTCTTTTTTACCTTTACAACTAGAGGTAGAGTAATTTTGTCCAGTATCTAAAACAGCATGATCCAGTTATATTGTTATTACATTAATATACAGTATCCATCTTATCACAGGTATTGAAAGTGCATGGAAAAAGTCTAACCAAGCCAATTCAATGACAAATAACAGTGTACCAAACATTATATAAACACACCCGCGCACCCACACTCACACATAGTGTATATATATATTTATAGATTAATTTACAGTATCAGAGTGTTGTTTAGATCCAGTGGCATGTGCAGAAGTATCAGGCAGTTGCTGCTTTTCCTTCTCTCATTCTCTTCAATTCTTTATCTCCAAGATAGATGGATTATGGTCTAGGATTGCCAAAATAATCTTGTCCATATACTGTCGCAATCTGTAATTGATTTCTTCCTGTTCTTTAAGGGCTTCCATGAGCTGAAACACAATATTTCAAAGTTACTTTCGAAATAGCTTCACTAGTTTACATAACAGCATGAAGTTCAGGCAGGTGAGAGACTAGTACCCGCTCAATGTCACCTTTTGTGATAGGTATTCTACCTCTAGCCTGTTTCTGTATGAGAAACAATCTGGATGTTAAAGATCTTTACTATTAAGAAAGGTGGTGAACAGTTCTCACCAGGGTTCTTTTGGCAGGTTATTTGACACAAATACCTTATTTAACACACCAATCCATCCTGCATCCACACCATGGGTGAGCCTCCCCATCTCAGAGTGCAAAAGCTTCACAATGCTCTACTAGCCCCCCAAACTCTCCAAAGATAAAGACTGCTGGCTTTTTATACTCTGCATGCTTAATGCCAAACTGACAAAGCTGTCCAGGAGCATTAGAGCCCCATATCCACCCTAATGTGATCTGGGCATCCATTTTCATTAGCCTTGATAAAAGTCCCACCCTGAGTCTGCAGTTTCTGATCTTCATTTGATTATACAGGAAAAAAAATGGCACAATAAGTTTACGTAAGATTTAGGAAGCCTGGGCCATAGTTTGCACTTTCCTCCTTTAGAGGGGTAGTGCTGGCTATTCTCTGCATGAGCCAGAGGCATGAGATACACAATGAGAAATAATTAGGTAAAAGCAAATTGGACTTCTGCTATTGTCAAGAAAAAAAAAGAATAAATCATTAGAGTTCAACAATTAAACAGCCTTCACAGAGCTCTGGTTCAGCAAGAAACTCAAGTATGTTCTTCACTTCAAGGGACTGCCCAGGAGCTAAGGCTAACAGGGTCATTCAAATACAGATTAGGTAAAAAGGTCTGTCACAGGACACCTCTTGAAGAAGAAATGGGAAGTTCTGTCCAGAACATATGATGCATAAAAAGCAAACAATTCCTTTTAATCAACTTCATCACTAACCCGTCTTTTTCCCTGGGAGCTCTTACATACTCACTGGCCTGATCTCACAATCTGTCCTTGCACGCTACCTACTTTCTTCAAGAATTCAGCTCTGCTACAGGAAATACATAGCTCAAACACAGATCTAAGTGAGAGCTTGTTATTGAACTGAGAACTGAATCTAGAAGAGAAAGTGAAAGTTTAAGTAACTATGGTAATTTGTGTGAAATTAATGTCACAATATCACAATACCCTGTAAGGTAGCAGATGTTAAATTGTTAAAATCCATTGTAAAACTTCTCACTGAGATTCTAATAACTCCAATATTGTGAGAGACAAATGGAAGAGTTACATTAAAAGGAGCATCTGAAACCACTGTTAGTTTCAAGGCAATCTTCTAACACTCCTGAACTCCTAGCAAAGCAGATTTTTTCTGCTGTTCATTTGTCAGCTTCAAATAGTTTAACCTTGACAGCTAATTACATTGAAACACGCATATCTTTGGATGTAGTACTTGATTAAAAAAGCACATTACCTCATCTCTAGATGCAGAATCAATTTCAGCAGCCAGTGACTGGGCTTTTGTTTGTGTTGCAAAGAGATTTTTAGCTTCATAAAGACTAAGACTTAGGATCTGTCCATTGAGATCATCATTTTGGTCACGAAGTTTCTGGTTCTCCTATTTAAGGATAAAAAGACACTGATTTAAGTTCTTCCTATGAGGCTTCATTGAACAATAAATCTTTTGAATCACAGGTAGCTTGGATGACACAAGGTAAGGCTGCAAGCTAGCAGCAACACTCTTGCCACCAGACAAGGCTACACTGATTGCATCACAGGCATTTCCTATGTGCACAATTTACACTGCCTGTGTAAAGAAGTCCTAGACAGATGCAACATGGTTCTTGTGCTTGTGTGAGAACGGGGACACGAAATCTAAAGGCAGTATGCTATGAGTGGCAGCTATAGGCATTTTTCAAAGCAGTCCTGTGTATTTCACATGGATCAAGAGGCCCATCCCTGCTCACCTGCTTCAGCCTTTTTATTTCATGCTCCATTTCTACCTCTCTGGTTTTGGCATTGAATTCACTCACACTGGATGAAGAGCTTCTCCCACGCCCAGGACGCTCACATTCCAGCTTGTACAGCTGCAAGTGCTCCAGTTCCTTCCGCAGGTCTTCAATGAGCTGTGGGCATGCAAGCAGGCCATGTATCTCCAGTCCCTCCACAACCAGCCCTCCCCATAAGCAGCCAGCTTTGTGCTGCACCTCTGTACTCCAACACCAGCACTCTGTGAACCTTGCTGAGGTCAGACAGCCCTACAGTAGAGCCACTTGCTCTTCTATGGAAGAACAAGGTCACTTAAATCTCTTCAGAGCTAGAAGTGTCTTCGATCTCTTAAGCTTCATGTCTGAGAGGCATAATTCCCCTTCCAAACATAATAAAGGAAATCTTAGGGCACACATTCAAGGCTTCAAGTTCTCAAAAAGCTGGCAATCACTGACCCAAAGTGGTTACATTTATTCTTGCAGCATTCATCACCTTACAGGTATCCCTCCCACAGAACACAACCCAGTAATACATTCATTGGATGCTGTACTTTCACTGTTCATTCTGTCTGTGCATTCTTTGCTCAGAGCGGCTTCTATGCAAATGAGATGTGGTTGCCTGGTCTTACATCCCTTTTCACACCTACCTCCTGTGTGGCTTCCCTCTCCTTGTTAAACTCCAGCCTGTTCTGCCGCAGTTTGTCCATCATTCTCTTGTACAAATCCATCTCGTCCTTCAGTCGCAGACTAGTGTCTTCCAACCTATCTGACATGCGCTGCCTTTCCTAGAACAAATGGACAACTTCACAGCTAGTTTGCAAGTGCATGATCCATCTTCAGTTTTACCACACAACTCTAGATACAGCTGGCCATAAGCTGGCATGTGTCTCAGGGCATTCCTGACGCTAAGGTGACTAATGTTCCGATTCCATTAATAGTCTTTTTTAGGGAAGGCAAACTAAAGAAGCTGGGCCAACCACTATATGAAATTTGCTCTTACACAGATCAAGCTGCTGTTAAACTGCTCAAGCACTTGGGTTTTGTTACCTCATCTAATCTCTCCGTTTGTGATTTCAGTCGTGTGACAGTGCATTTCAGCTCACCATTTTCTTCTTCCAGTTGTTGAACCCTGTGTCAATAACAAAAATCTTACAGCAAGTACCTCAAGAATGCAGACACGCAAAATAGCATGTTCTAAAAAGCCATCTGATAGAAAGACCAAACAATATTTCTAATATTACAGTTTTTTTAGCAGGAGCTATTGAGCACCATTTGTTTGTTTTGGGGGCCAGAAATGCTACATTGCCCGTCAGATTCTTATGCTCCTAACAACAAGCATCAAAAAAGAATTAAGTAGGAAGAAACAAATGCAAACACAAGTGTATGCCACAGCTGGTCACAATTCCCTCCTTGAAGCCATGCCAAATATCCAGCTAAGCTGCCTACATGGGCCATGTGGATTAAAGCATTAATGTAAAGCATCCTCTGTGCACTGTCTGGTTGTGAACAGCCTACGTTTACAGGCAAAGTAAAAAATGAATAAAAAGAACCTGTCCTGTGTTCTGGGTGGCACCAGGATGTTTGTTACCTTGTATTTAGCAGTTCAATTTCAGTGCCTTTCTCTTTCTCGTACTTGATATATGCTTCTCTATGTCTCTTTATCTCTTCTTCCAGGGTCTGTTCTGCTGATGTTTCTTGGTCTTTCAATAGTTCTTCTAGCTCATGAACTCTAAGGAAACCAGAGTGCATCTCAGTAACAGCTTCAAAAAGTACTTTAAAAAACCCAACAGTGTGCAACTTCATTGCCTCTCTTTTTCCTTCCGATTCCTTTACTTAATTCTACTTTGGGCACTGGAAGCTGCTCTAAGGTTTCCCTGAAGCCTTCTCTTCTCCCAGCTAACAATCCCAACTCTCTCAGCCCAGCTTCATAGGAAAGGTAGTATCAGTTCATCTATTACTCTTTCATTCTCAGTCTTGAGAAGATGGGACTATGACCCAGCCTTTTGCTCTTGCTTCATGCAAGAACAAACAATGGTAACCTCTGTTACAACAAAGGAGCTTGCTCTATACAAGTCGGTAACATCTCTGTACTAAGAAACTTGCTTGGAAGGCTCCTGCTTGCTGAAAATTCAGCAAGGCAGTCCTATGCCGGTTGGACTTCTCAGCTGAAGCCTTATCTGTTGGCATTAAGGCAGATGACTTGGTCGTATTTTACAGGTTGAGATTTTCCTTCCCTACAACTCTATTCCAGCTTTGCTCTGACATAAAAGAACTGGCTCTGTGCTTTATTACCTGTGAACTAGCTGGGTGTTCTCTTGTTTCAGTTTGCTCTTCAGGTCACCATTTGTCAGGTTGTCATTCTCCAGTTCTGTCACCTTTTTTTCTAGGTAAGTTACCTGGAAGGGGAAGTAGAAAAGAAGTGAGAGCTTGAATCTCTATCTTCATACACCCCTTCACTGTTCCTAAGCGGCGCTTAGCTATGCTACCTTTTTAAAGGGAGCATACTTCCCTGCAAAGCCAGCAGCAAAATTAAGTTCTGAAATTTTGAGTTTCCCAGACCCCGCATCTTCTTTGAAGGTGATCAATGCAAGCACACAGTAAAGAAGTACTAACACAATGCCTAGATCTGTACTCACACAGTTCTTGCATTTTTGTGAAGCAAAATCATAGTATTAATGGAATAGAAAGGACATTTTGAATAAGCTACTTCAGATCACTGGTAACTGTGAGCAAGAGAACTCGAGAACTTTGTCAGTTTGATGCATGCCTCCAGCAGGATTTTGTTGGGTACATTAACTGCAATGTACTCAGCTTCTCACCTTTTCAGTGATATCATTATCACAGGAGTCTATACTGTCTCTGAACAGGTCTTCTGTGCTGCCATTACTGCTGCTGAAGTTACTGTGGTGGAAGAGCTGTCTGAAAGACCAGAAGGATGATTATTTTGCTTGATAAGGATGGAGGAGAGAGTCTGGGTACTGCCCTATAGCCTGGCTTTGCACTCTGAACATCTGATGCTAAAATCAGTGCAATCATTTCAGTGACAATTCCAACTGTTTAAGCACAAGTCCTACAAGAGACTGGCAGCTAAATGAAGTCACAGTGAGCGCAACCAATGGCACTGGTTCTTGGGTGAGAGTTCTTTGTTGCTTTTGATAGCATCTGCCACCATTATTAACATAGGCTAAAAATCGCCTTATTCGCACTGTGTATTGAGTTGTACTTGCCTTATTAGAAATTAAGGCTAAGGTCACCACCGTGCACTGGTTGGTACAGTTAATCTAGAACATTTCATACTGTAAGAACTTCCATAAGAAGCAGAAGAAGAGAATCTCAAGCAGTTCTCACTACAGAATAGAGAGCACTGGAGATTACCTAAAATACTCTCAAAGCTTACAGCCCTCCCCAGCCCAGGGCTGGTTCATTCAGCCAAAGGAAGATCACAATTCCGTATGACCTTTTAAAAAGGATGTTCTTGCTTTCCTTTGCATTTCAGCAGCAACCACAAATCCTCGTTGCATAAGGGTGAAAGCAGCAACAGCTGCACTGCTGCAACAGCAGTATAAAGGAAGAGAGCTGGTAGACAAGGAAGCAACTAACTACGTTCTTAACGGAGCTCTTTCCAGTTCATGGGCCTGCTCCAAGACTAGCAGTGGCCTCTAGATTCTGTAACATCCCTATCCAAACACAGGCCCCTTCCCTTCAAAACTTGTCTTGGCACATTTCTGTTTTCCTAAACTTATTCCTTCTCTCTCCTCCCACTCCCACATATGGAATTGTTACAGCCAATTCCACATGTATTCATGAGAAAGTTGAAGACTCTTACCTTCCAAAAGCTGTGCTTGATATTTTCCTGTTAGGGCTACATGGATACAGAAGGAATGATACAGGTATTAAACATTTATTTGATCAGTGTTGAATTCAATCTGAACTTAAACTCCAGGTGAATTGCACAATGAAACATAATATTGACTTTTTTAGTGAAGTAAAACAAAAAAGAATCTGTGAACAATATTCTTGGACAACTTCATCAAAAGCTGCAGTCACCAACAATGTGAAGATGAATGGAGCCACAAATTACTGTGATTATTAATAAGTCAATTTGTAAATACTGTTATATTTAGTAGATATTTGTCAGTGTAAATCAGAAACTAACATTAAGAACATCACAAAAGGACACTGAGTTAGTGATGGACATTTATTCTGGATCTCCTGTTTTTAGATGATTTTATAAACAGTTAGTTTAATCCTTCCCCATAATGCTTTCCCGCTCAACACAGGAACTGAGTTACTTTCTATTTTTACAGTTCCATTTTGCAGCCAGAGACCAGTATTACCTAAATGAAGGACCACACTCCAGACAACAGCACCAGAACCAAATTCAAATACTCAGCTGCATTGCTTGATAAGGGGATGTTGTATCTCTGTGTGCAGAGACACACAGTTCTTTATCAGAGTATCGCTCTCTTTCAGCCAGGTATGTACAGCTTCACTCACACCATTACCAAAGCCCATGCCAGTCATGGGCTGGGTGTTAGCAAACTCCTTGCTAGGGCAGGAACATTGTTCCTATCAAGTACTATGCTGCTGTGTCAGCAAGAGAAGCAGCAGTACAGCGCCCTGTGCAAAGAGTTATAGGGACAGGCAGGATTTACATTCAGTGTCTAGGGGGAGCTAGAAGCCCACCAAATCATTTCCCTTCAAAACCCCTAAGATGACTGTTGGAAGCACTGTATTCTTTCCAAGTGCTCGGTATAGTTTAGAAGTGGATGGAGTGGCAGAGATAAAATTGCAAGGAAAAAGCTGAAATTACAAAGAACCCCACAAGTAACTTCTGCCACAGGATTAATCATTTTTTCAAGTTCCCTAGAGGACAAAGAAAAAAAAATATCCCACAGGAAAGAAGTACCTCTGTTGACCAATAGCTTTAGGAGACGTGTTATGTAAGGTTATACACATCAGATAAACATCTGCCAGATCATTCCTCCCCACCTGGGGAAAACAGAAGCTCACTGTAGATCTGCATTAAGCAGCACAGCAGACCCCATTTCATGGGAAAAATTCCTGGAAATACCATTCTCCTCTGCAATCAAAGAGCTCATTGGTTAAAATATTTGAGTTTCCTGATGCTGTCTGCACCTTAAGTCAGAAAAATACTTACTATCTAATGAAAACAGCATTTTCCTTCAGGCTAGATGTCAAAGTCTGAATCTCTTAGCTGATTTGTGAAAGCAAAAGATGTGTAAGACAGAATTGGCTACAGGCATGGAGCAGGCCCTTTCTTCCTCTCCTCCTGCTTAGCTAGTCCCATTTGAAGGGGGCATTGCTAAATGCAGTGCAATAGGCTGCTTACCTGTTTGCTTTCAAGTTTTTCAGCCTGGCTTCCAAATCGTTCAGTAGATTTATCTTTTTGCAGCACTGTGAGCAGTAAACATCCAGTAACTCGCTGTTATAAACATGCCTCATTTTTCGGGGTGTTTGGCCAGCACTGTTTGCAGGAAAGGAGAGATGTTACTAGCTACAGTAACCAACTCACAACAGGTTTTCCTCTTGACTGTGTCTGTATGTCAGTATCACAGGCAAGGGGCTTCGGGTATCGCCTCTAACCACAGCTCATCTAACTCAGAGCTGATGATGGAGGATGCTGGTCTTAGGGCAAATCTACCTCTCTGAGTTAAGGCTTTACAAAAGACATGTTCTGGGTGTCACTGCAAAGAATCAGTTTGGGTGACTGAAAGAATAGCGAAAGATAAAGAGAATCCATGTAATGCGTGTAGCAAAAGCAGCTATATTAGTATGTTCCATCTTAGCAGTGTCCCACCCTCATCTTGCCCACCTTCCCACTATAAGCTGGCATGCATCCTGAAGAGTCTTTTCTCCAAGAGAAAGACAGGAAGATGAAAACCAGAGTGGTCTGGCAAGAAGTCATCACACAAACCCCCTCAGATGGTAGGACAGAAGGAACCCTGGAATGAGGAGGGAGCGATAAGTGGACATATGTCTAAAGAGGAAATAAGGGTAGCTCTTGGCATGATAAAGAGAAAAATAACTCAAATAAATGAGAGCAATCACGGCATGAAGTGCACAGAGCCCCAGGAATGAGAATGGAACCTGATAAACCTCAGGAAATAGGAGATGAAAGACACAAGCCATAATCATGAAGAGGCAGCAGAGACGGGTGCTGGCTCTGCATGCATGACAGAGGTGGCAAGGTTGGACTGCAGGAGTGCTTGAAACAGAGGGTAGCATGCAGAACAGAGGGATGCAGTGAGCTTGTCCTGTGTTAGCAATGAAGCTCAAGACCTTCATGTGCTATTAATCCAAGCAGACAAATCCTAGAGCATCTCCCTGCTTTTTTTTCAACTAAACCCCTGTCCATATAGAGCACTTGACCTTACAGGTTGGTGGTAAGGATTTGTAGTATCAGAACACTAAAGAGAAACAGCTCTCTCACAGGTCTTCTTCCACTGTATCAGGGCTGATGCACAGCAATAAGCTGGTTTCCAGCTTGCAGCAGATAACTTCCAATACTAGCTCTTAATTGTGAAATCTGTCTGCAATAGAGAGAAATCTCTACATGCAAAACAGCCCAGTTATTTCAACAGAACCCAACAGAGGTTATCAGAAACAACGTATTTGCTATAGCTCTTATTACATATAGGAGGGCAGAAAATGAACTGATAACACTTTGCTTTTCAGGTGAGTCTATGTAACCAGTGTAAACTCTGGTACGCTCACCATGCCCAGAGAAGAACAAAATGGAAAAATTGTTTGTTAATGAATAAGGAGCAACCTGGAAGATACAGATGAGCCAAGGTCAGAGTAGGCGTTGGTTCTGGTCTCATCATCAGGGCATGGGCTACTGGGAGTAAAATCCACATCATCTCCTTCCCCATAGTCTTCAAACTGTTCTTCATTACTGATCAGAGAGGCGGTAGAATAAGTTGAGAGGTCAGATGCTGCAGAAGGGTTGTGAGGACTTGACCTGAAACAAGAGGCCAAAATGTCTCGAGGGCCAACTTTGATAGCATCTCACCTCACATGGAATCTTCCACCTTTACAGCTTGTCTCCTCACTTGAAGTTGTGACCCACTTTGTGCTAAAAGCCTGAAGTGCTAAATACATCTGATGTGCATTTGACATGGTGCCTTGAAAGACCAGAGCACGAGAATCTACAAACAAGCTACCTATGAGACAGGTTTGGATCAACACAAACCATTTCACTTTAAATAGCACACCTCAACAATCTTCAGTCATCATTTCTATGTAGTGGTAAAAACCACTACTCATGGGACTTCTGTTCTGGATGCAGGAACTGTGCAGACAACTCCAAAATGCATGGGATAGTGAGAGGAAGATGGACAAGACAGAGGCTGTCACTCTTTTCCACATTCAGTTTCCAAGTAGTTCCCATAAGCCCTCTCCCACACCATATTAATTCCAGCCACTCTCTTCTGTGTGGTCAGAAACAAACCTAGCTCGCCACATGCCAGAGAGTCACCAGTACTACCGCTGGCATCTAACTGAGGCTGAATTCCTGCCATTCCTCCTATCATGACACAACATGTCTTTCAGAAGAGAAATGGACCACAAGAAAAGGTTACTTTATGACCAGAGAAGTACTTAAGATAATGCCAAACAGCTAGGGAACTGTGTGACCTCAAAGAGAAAGGGCACACAGATAAACAGATCAGCAGAGGCTGGCACCATAGGAAAGCAGCTGGCAGAGAAATTCTGAGTATATCATATCTAATACAGCAGAGCAAGTTTGCTGAAGAGGGTGCATGGCGATTCTCCTACCCAGAGCCCAGACTACCCTGCAGACGTGCAGTGTGCCATCTTGCAGAGGCACATGTTTAACACAGGTTTGCTCAGCTCCCATCTCAGTAAGGCATTCAAACAGAAAAGCCAGTAAATTCACACACAAGTTCTTACCAACAAACTTATCCCTACAGAAAATGCTCATCTTAGGCCTAAAACACACACTTCATTTGAGAAGCCCTGGAGCTGCCCAACACGTTACTGTTCCTACTATAGGCAGAATCCAGTGCTGACACGGCCCTGATTTCATCTGACGACACTTTGTGCAGACTAGGTTAACTTTTCCACTCCCTCTGTTTCAGTGCACAGCACTTGCATCTTCAACTCTACTAGCTGAGCCATGGGGCAGTAGCTCCCAGCTGATGTTCTCCAGGAACTCAGCAATATTGAGTCTACCTTAAGTCTCTTAACCATGCCCAGCACTTTCAGAGACAAGGAGATTGCTCTTCCTGTAATACTACACTTGTGAGCTGTAAACAAGATGCAACAGTGTTCCTTTGGCGGATGGTGAAAGCATTATTTGCATATCCCTTCCCTCCAAAAGCAATTAGTAGAAGAGGAAGCCTGCCAACCTTTCAGATGGATGCTCTTTTGTTTCTCCTGTTTTGATGAGATCCATTTATAACTTACAATTCATTTATCTAATTCACATTAACAGAAATTAGGGCAAGTCAAGCCTGGCACACCATTAAAGGATGAAGATCATGAAGATACAAATACTCAAAATAGATCAAACTTATCTAACAAGGCTCCTTGGCTGGAAGGCGGATTAGCACGAAGCTCAACATATCACACTAACATCTATTCATAAAGAGCTGCTGTGCTACAGACATACTGTGTAGTGGTAAGTTTTTGCATGGCTCTGATCTGTGTAACTGCAGCTGCTGCTTGAAGCTCAATGTTGTTACATCAAGTCAGTTTAGGAAAAAGTTCCTCCTAACACTTCCACCAGGCATGGAGGTAAATGAACAGTCCTCAGCTGGCATGGTAACATATACTTGTCCATAAAAATCACTCACCAGCATAATAGCCCTCGAACATCACCACTTGCCAACACATTGGAGCCCAGCATCCCATTATCCCTCATGTATTGCCTGGCTAAGTGTCTCTTCTGGCAGCTCTGCAGTCGCTGCTGCTGAACCCACCTGATGATGTTGCTTAGAACTTTTAATTTATAGTTATTTGTAAGCATCACCAAACTTTCAACTGCTTGGGTTGAAACAGTCCATGCTTAGGGTAGATCATGAGCTCATAACCAGCAACAGGCTGCAGACAGGAAACTGTCTCCTCAGCTGGGAGGAAAGATATTAATTTCAAACACCCTATGGGTAAAAGTCAGTCACCACAAGGATGGGTGCTCTGGAGAACTGAGAATTGCAAGGCAAGGAGACAAGTTTGATAAAAAGCTGATAAAGTCTCTGGGATTGCTTGGGCAAATGGGAGAAGGACAGATCTCAGATTCTGATACATTCAGGAGGAGGGTAGGAATGAGGCTGCACAGAGAGGATCCAAGGAGGCCCAGGAGAAAGAAGAACTGCATTAGCAATGAGAGAAGCTTAAGAGGCACAAATCAAGCTGACAAGTCAAAAATAGGGAAGAGAGGGCAGAGGCTTACAGAGCAAGCCCAGCTGAGCTCTGTCCTGTGGTTCTGCATTAACTCAGGTCAAAGCTGGAGTAAGTCAAGTTGGGTCCTTTCCTTCCCCAAGGTCAGCTTTCACCAATACCCCCAGGTACAGCACACCTGGGAAGACTCAAGTTAGGATTACAGAGACACTCTTGTGTTAACAGCAGATTATGGTTACACACGCACATGCTAGGACACCCTCTGTTAAACACAATTTACTGTTGCACACTAAAAGCTATGGAAAATTAGAAACACACAGAATTAACTTGGTAGATGGAGTAGCAAAGCAAATCTGCAGAGCCCACATCTTCAGATAACTGGATGTGCAAAAGACTAAAGCAGCATTCCTCACATTGCACCACTTTGCAGGGAGTATTGCTTTTAATTCCAGCATATAAAGGTTATGGGAACACAAAAGATCCTAAGTTTTGGGGGATGCTAATGGAGTGATCCATTCTGGAGAGACCAAACACTTTCACCTCACCACACAACATGCAAGTCCCATGAGTGCTCACAGAACACGCCAGAAGGACCCAGGGCTGAGACTGTCTAAGCCACTTAGAGGACGAGGACATCCATTTCCCTTACTTTAAATGGCTATTGAGTTTCTAAATCCTTCAGGCATCCTCAGCCTCCCACAGTAGGGATTAGTCACATAAAGGCTCCTTCTTCCCTGGTCCTTTTGCACATGCCTCAGAACAGGGCTGCCATGAGGCACAACCATCACTCACTTGTCACCAGGCAGAAAGAGGCTACCGAGCACAGCATCCTTCTCCTCACTCCGACACACATCGGAGGCCTCCGAGCTCTGGGCACTCTCAATAGCACTGTCCATGTCAGACTCATGGTGAAGCTCCTGCTGTGCTAGAGTCATCACGTCCTCATCAGGAAAGAGCTCCAACTCGCTGTAGGTGCTTTCGCTGTCCAAGTAGGCACAGTCCTGGATTTCACCACCCTGGCAAGAGAAAGACTGGGAGTCAATTCAGCTCATCCTTCGAGGCAGTTAAGAGGATACAGGAGAAGCAACAATCCACTCTCTCGATGCCCTGGTAAGCAAGAGTGATACTGAATAAAAGCCATAAAACAAAAAGGCTGACCTGCTTTACCAAGCCGGCTCCTGCAAACCCCTAAGGTAGCCTGCACCTTCCAAAAGGCTCAAATATGGTCTCTTAACTCTTCTACAGGTGAGGGGGACACAACATCCAGGTATAAAACTCAGTCAGTTTTGCCCTAATTTACTATCAAAATGCAATGTGAGTAATAAATATTCTCACAGTTTTTACTATAAAAAGATGCATCCTTTGAATAATACATGAAGTCACAGAGTTTGGCCTGTGATTAATATTATTAAAGAAAAGCATGCCAGACAAGTCTAACAGTTTATTCTGTCTTTGAGGATAGTTAAAATACATAACATTAAAAAGAATTAGCAGGTGTTAAAACACTTACGGTAAGTTTTGGTGATAATCAAAGATATAACAGACCAGGGGAAAAAAAATAATCCAAAGTCATCTGTTCCTGCCTCCTGGAACCTTGTCTTGATTAAGCAGCAACTAAAATAAGGGAGTAATTCTCATTACTGCAACACTTTGCTCTTGCTGTTCAACCCCTCCCTTCCCTTCTTGCCTCCTGAACACTCACAATAGCCAAGATAAGCTGTTTTCTTTGTGCTTGTCCCTGAGGAACAAATAGAAATTCTTAATTAAATAAATAAAGCCTAAGATTTTACCCTATTCTTTGATAGGGAGCAACACAATAGTGCTTAGACAATTCCCATTCAGCATGGCACAACTCATGACTCTAGTGTGAGTCCTGCAAATGCTCTGACTCTGAGCTCCACTCCAAAGCTCACCTGCAAGCTCCACAGGCAGCTTTACTCCTGAACCATTGCCAGCAAGTTAAGACAATCATGCATTTAAGGCTTAACTTACTGGCACAAGTAATGAAGTGTTTCATTCACAGATACACCTCATATTAAGGCGCAACTGTCATCCTGCCCCACTCCTTCCCCAGGAATCCCAAGGCATTGGCAGCCTGCACCAGCACCAGCTGCCCTTCTGGCAAGCCTGTTCACAGGGATGCTGCTATATGGCACCGCTTGCAGCAGCACAGTTTCAAGGATACCCCCATATCCTCTGGACATTCCCACACTAGATCCAGAGCCTTAAATCCCCTTTTGCAGAACTAGTGGTGTTCTGTGCTGACAACACCAACTTTTCTCAGTGCCTTTTTTACCTCAGCATGAGAGGAGTCAGCCAGAAGCTGCAGCTTTTGAAGATCTGCAAAAAATTGCTACTAGAAATGCAGGTCTTGCTTTCTGTTTCTTCCTGAAATACCAGCTTCCATGAAAACTCCCAGCATACAGAGCTTCAAGAAATTCGAAATAACTCCATCTACTCAAATGTAGCTGACTAATGCACACCTAAGCAGGCAAAAGCACAGCTTTACCTACAGTGTTTGAATCTCTAGGTACATACTCAGAGAAGGTATCTGGATGCTTCTGTAGCTGAGCTTTCAACAGGTCTTCCAGACACACAAGTAACATTAGTAAGACACTTCAGCATTATAAAATAATAAGCACACATGTATGTGTCTTCTCCCACTTTTCCATGCCAGCTTTATTAAGCCTGAAACTTTCCCTAGGTACTGCTCCAAGACATGCCCAAAATAGAGCACTGATTTACAGCTACAGCACAGACTGAACCATACCATGCTGGTCAGCACTATGTATTCATTTTCAAAGTGTAATTGCTCTGCTCCTAAACTTTCACTTCTAAGCCCCATTGTAAGAAAAAGAAATGAGCTTTTGGAGGCAATGACCCACCATAAGCCTGAACACCTGCTTTACAGCTTCTGAAATGTTTCACTACAAGACTTGGAACCCCTCCTGCAAGCTGGTCTTCCCTTCTGCTGATCGTATCCTCAAGCTGTGGGGAGCTCAGGACTGATAGGGGCAGGAGAAACAAGAACATGGGTCTGCCAAGCTCCTTTGAGGAGCTCCCTCTCCCTCAGCTGCCCTCTGCTGCTTCCTCACAGTGGGAAAAGCAGGGGCCACACAGCCCACCCAACCCCAGGCTGCCAGCCCTGATCTTCTACTCGTATCTGGCACCTCCTCACAGATCTGTGCAAACAAAGTGGACCTTTAGGAAGCACGTCTCAGCTGCTCTTTCGAGTATACGGCTGCATCCGCTGCTTATTGATGCTTTTAAGTGCTCCAGGTCTCCCTGCAATGAGTGCTAATGATTACTGTCTCAGCAAGATGTACAGAAACCAGGCTCAATGATCACCCTGTGCTGAAGCCTGCATGACTGTTTTCTGTGGGTAGGAACTGCATGCTTAGCTGTTAAGAGCTTAGGGGTGGGGAATCACTACATCCCTAATAATGCAGTGTTTCCAAGGACAAGAACACCTCTGACTGGCAGCACAGAAATTCTGCAAAGCATGCGACTTGGATAGCACCTCTTCAGCCTTCAGTGCAACTGTCACGATTACACACTTCAAGTTTTCCTTCTGTAGATTGAATTACCAGTAGAAGAAAACAGACAAAGCACCTTTGAAACAACTTAAGGAAGCTACTACAAGAAGTCAGAATTGGGACATGTCATTAGTAAACACTAAATAGGTACCCACACCTTACTGACTAAAGCAGTAAGATATTTAAAGCTCAGTGACCACAGTTTCTTACAGGACCATACTTTCAATGGTGCCATCCAGCACAGGGAGTTTACAGACCACACCTAAGGAAATTAAACTCTTAAAAAATAAAGAAAAATGAAAGGCTGATTGCACAGCCTAACATCTCAAATTATTCCTTCACAGTTCAGGTATCTTACAGTACTTCATGTACCAAATTTGAGGTTGGCAAGAACAAATGTTATTCAGGTAGCCTTTAAAGAGCCAATTTGATTTTAAATAGTACGTTAAAGATTAGGAGACACTTCTATCCTGAGTCATTTGTTTCCAATATACATGCTATCAGTTGAAACCTTTAAGAGAATGAAGTTCTGACGACATGAATATGAATCACTGTTCTCATTCTAGTAGGCAGTTCCCGTCTTTGTTGGCTGACTTAAAAGAGATGAAGTTGCTGCTTATGATCTTGGAAGATTCACATTAAAAAAAAACCAAAACAAAACAACAAAACCAATGAATGATAAAACAGCACCACCACAACATAGCTGTGGGTAGCTTTAAAGCAGTAAGTACTTTGCACTTTATCTAATCGGATGCTCAAGATAACTCCAAGTGCTTCACAGGCAGTCAGCCAGACACTTGTATAGCAACTGTTGAATATTCAGCAACAGTTTGCTCTATAGAAGCACCTGCTGCCCAAAGATCCAAGGCCACTTCACACAAACTAATGAATTCCCTTCCTCAAAAGAGGCAATTGTGTGGCTGCATTGAAGCCAGATGAGTAAGCAGAGCCTGCCTTTGCCCAGCCACCCTAAACAGAAGCAGGAGCCAGAAGACAGCAATTCCCATGGATTTCTTCTCATCCTTCTGGGGCAAGAAAGCGATGTCAGCATTAGATGGGTATGGGAATACAGCTCTGCCTTGCCCTGCAGTGACCTGACTGGGCTTTCCCAGGTTGGAAGCAATCACTAAAATACCCACACATAAAGCAGCTGAAAGCTAGCAACTTGGTAGACAGACAGGCTACATGACATGCCTACATCAATACATTCATGCTGAAGAGAAAGCACAGTTAAAATTTGCTCTCATCACAGCCAAATCATTAGCACCTCTGACATTTAGACAACCTCCCAGTATTCCAGAAGAGACAGGGAATTAAAAACAGGATCCAAGTCTCCCGCCACCCAGCAATTTGATTAGTAAGAGCTGGAACAATCACGTATGACCAGAAACAAGAAATGCCATATGCACATCAGCCATGGCACTTCCCTCACCAGGATCATGCCCCTAACCTGCACTCATCCAACAAACTCAATCTGCTAGCTGTGGGACAGATGCAGTTCCATTCGTGCACCCTCCCCATCAGGTCTCCTCCCAGCAAAAGTGCAGGAAATGTTACCTCACAACAACTGGAAGGGAAGGGGTGCCATGTGGAGGCATGCCAGGCTTGGCAGTCTCAGATGAAATGTTACTTACTTTTGCACATCCATCACAGAGAAAACCCAGGCACTCTCATCTTTATTTATGCAGCCACTGCATTGGAAGGCAAGTAATTACTGGGTAATAAAGAAGGGTGTGAAGTGTTTCTCACCAATGTGTGTTAGAAACATGCCACTCCTCTACAAAGATTGCGTATTTACACCAAGTAGGTGACGGTTAAAGGACGTTCTCCCCCACCATGTTTCCATTCCTTTTCAGCTGTCAGGCAGAGGTGGGGCGATGCTGATTTACCCTTTGATCTGACTGAGAATGGGAGAAACTCTGTAAGAGGAAAATGCAGAAGCATCAAGTGAGACCACACCTCTGCATCTGTATCTGTAAGGAAGCTGAGCAAGCTCTGCTGAGTTCAAGGCAGAGCAGGGGCTGCTGCATGCAGCAATGCAGCTGGCAGGCAGGTTGATGGGGGAGGGAGGAAGTCATAGAAACTGCTTCCATCTCCTGTTGCAGCATGCAAGACCAAGTCTCCCTGCATAGCTGGGAGTTTAAAGTCTTGCCGAGTTCGAGATGAGTGTGCAGAGGATGGCTATTTTACTAAGCTGTCCAAATAAGAAGCTGGTTTAGGGCCATAAGTTAGTCTGTTCAATGCAATAGCTTCTTCTGACTAATTACTCAAATCTAATACCTGAAGCTCAGTTTTTGCCAATGCTTCACACGCTGCTGCTGTGGGTATTGGAAGGCACTTCTAGGGGCAAGTTTAATCCTAAGACCTATGTCTATAATCAAGTGCTAGACAGCATCCTGGAACGCTGGTGAGGAGTCCCCAGACAGAGGGTGAGCTATGCCTGTGCTGCAGTACACTGCCAGTCACGTTTCCTTCCTCCAAGACAATATTTGTATCTGACACAATTGTGCAATTCAAGGACAACAGGTCTTGACTGAAAGACCAAGCTTTGGCTTCTGGGCTGTTCACACTGAACCACAGGAGCAGAGGGCACAGAGGTTCTGAAAGGCTGCTTTGTGCTCTGGATAGGAAGTTCAAAGTGACGTGCCTTTTCCAAGGCAGAGGAGAAAGGCAGTGTGCAGCCTGGAGCCAGCCAGGGAGCGGCAGGAGTCAGGAGTGTTTACACTCTACCTGTCACTCTAATTGGCCATA
This sequence comes from Coracopsis vasa, assembly GCA_026283785.1. NCBI lineage: Eukaryota > Metazoa > Chordata > Aves > Psittaciformes > Psittacidae > Coracopsis > Coracopsis vasa. The sequence goes on along the minus strand of JANHGB010002326.1, from coordinate 6,465 downwards.
ATAGACATGCCAGACCTCATCATGCACAGGGGCTAGATCCAAGCACTCCTTTTCACAGGTCATTGTTTATGCTCTGAAAGTTTTAACATTAAAAGACTTTAGCAGGCCGCTAATTTGATCCTCTGAAGACAGTGGAGAGAAGAGGGGGAAAAAAAAAAGAAGAAAAAAAGGATTCTTTCCCATTACTTTGAAGTTGTGTCCTGTCACTCTCTGCGCTGCTTTCCACTACTATCACATACATACATGGCTACGACTAGCTATCACACCCATCACTGGAGGCTGAAAGCTA